>OX382355.1:19801846-20106863 GCA_947508005.1 Amphipoea lucens
AGTACCCAACTGAATGATTAAAAGGCAGGTAAGCCAATTATTATTATACAATATTGAAAAGTCACACGAAACAGGATGAGCAAATATAATCTCTTCCCGTCACAACTAGGACCAAAAACTAAAGTCATTTGAACAAATAAAGCTTAATCCGCATTGTGACGCGCATCGCAATAACATGGAGACGTAAATTCGTCATCTTCACAATGGGAATTAGAAGTGTAGGCCATTGTGGTAAATTGGGCAGCCCTTCGACCGTAAAATAGTCGTGGACGCATTGACAGCGGGCGAATATAAAAACATGACAACATGTCAAAACTGACCAGATTTGGTAGGCGACAAGTGACGCGCATTGTTACGTCTCTATTGAAATTTGTGTGGGCCATAGTAACACCTACGTGGTGTCGTGAAGATGCCGGGAATGCGGCTGACAGTGTTTACACATCGGATTGTTCTGCCGGATAATCGGCCAGTCTCAAAATTAAGCACGCCTTCCATTAATGAAAAATTATAAATTCATGAACATAGAATTTAATGGCTGAGCAATTATTTGCCAAGTCACGTTTTTAATTATAAAATAAAGTAGGTGCACACAACTTTGTGCGACAATTTTAATAATACTCTTTAACTAGCGAATCTCGTGAAGTAAACGAACCATGTAAGTGCACCTCCATGAAATGAGAGATTCAGGTAGATACCTACTGTTTTTTGAGTAGCTTCCGTTCTCTTTCCGATCATTTAAAAGTAGGGACTTTTAAATGTTCGGAAAGAGAACGGCAAAAACATCCTCAGTAGGAAGATTTTTTTAAAAATCAAGTATATTACCTATGTACCTATATAATACTTAGGTATTACGTTAGATACCGTCAACCGATACTTGTGTTACGAAAATCTACCGCTAAGGAATTTACTGCTAATAGGAGCAACGTACAGTCACCAAAAGTGGTAATTAACCAGGGTCGTCGGATATAGGTAGTTGGAGTTTAGTAAGAAACCGATGGATATTTTCGAATGAAATTTAATTTGATTTTATGAACTGTTTGCTATTAGGTAACTAAATTACTTAAATTTTATTCAAAAACATCCATCGGTTTCTTACTAAACTTTAACTACGAGTATATTCGACGACCTTAGTTACTTATCTCCAAAGAGATTTAAATAATTTAATTGCCTTTGCTTATCTCCTTTGGTGACCGTACTTGAACTTATTAGTAGGTACTTGGGTAGGTACCATATATTATTAGTATGATATAATTGACTGAAAAGCACACTTCAGATGATGACAACAGGGTGTTATCTAATTTGATTAAACAGTAAAAAGTAACAGTTTCCATTTCCAGTGAGCGACATAATTAAGTGCGCATGGTGAAGGGTGAGTGCACCTGCACAGGGCGGCGCGGCGCCGAACGTGACTGTTGTTACACTGTCGTCGCGTCGCGGCTAATTGCCCATTTTTACGCGACGTTAACAGTATCTTCAGTTGCATTTCATAAACGAGTTTATCTACACCCTTGCTATAAATCCTCTATAATAGTTTCTGAAAAAGTTAGCTTATTGCCAACGTTAAAACAACCAGTATCATAGTAACCATAATATCATCCAAACGAGTGTTATAATGTTGTACTTAAGTACCTACTAAATTTCTCCTTCTTCTTCTTTTCTTCCTTACTCATCAAACAGCCACATTCTCACTACTCAATTCGTGGTATCTCTATGAATTTAAAAAAAGAACATTGTCATGCATACGCGTTTCACTACCACAGCGCCGTAATTGAAAAAAAAAAGCTTATAGGTTATTCGAATTCCCATCGTATCCCGCAATTTTTGGTCGATGTTAGTATTGCAAAAATTTATTACAAAAATGAGTGATACAAGCGTTGATACTCAGCAATTAAACTTTCCATTAATTTACATAGAGTTCTTACAACACCCCATGGTTTCAGAACCTTTTATAGAGGATTCATAATATGGGTGTAAATAAAGTCTTGTATGCAACTGTACATATTAGGTATTAAAACACTTACTTATCTGATAAACCCACATTCGTGTTTTGATACCCCTTATTAACTCATTATACAACAGTTGCATAAATAACTATAATATTGCATTTGTTTTTCATGCGTAGTTTTCTTTTCTCACAGTACAGGGCACTTTGACGACAGCCGATCAATACTATAAAAATGTCACCCTGAAAATTTTTGTGAAGTCAGCTTAAAGTGAGCTATCAATAGTGTCAATTAATGTTAATCCGTAACATCAGAAGGCTAATTCTTGTTCAAAATGTCTTCGCAGTCTTATCTCGACGACGAACAATTCATTTATGAAAACATTATGTATGTAAGAAAAAATCTACATCTTTTTAATAAAATAAGCGATAGGCATAACTTTAATACAAGAAATAAAGATAAAATACATCAACCATTTTTCAGATTAGCCAAAGTACATACATCTTTTATGGGGTACTGTGTCAAATGTTACAATAAAATACCTTGTGATATATTGGAATTAAATGAAAGAAAATTTAAAACTCACATTAAACGTACACTTTGTAAACAAGCATACTATAAATTGGAAGATTATATCCAAGATAAGAACGCTTGGAAACATGCTGGTCCTGCTCCATAGGACAATCTAGAGTCTAGACAAAATCAAACTGGTTGCTAATTTAATTGTAAATTTTTTTTTTATTCGTTTTGTCATTCATTACTCACACCCTGACTTATTACTTGTATTTATTTTTTTTTTTATTAAAATCGTTTTGCTTGTACCATGTTTGTAAATATGTGAGCACCATGTATCTATCACATAATTAATTTATATGTCATGGTTTCGTTTTTAATTCTTTTACCTGTGGTATAGTAATTTTATTTTAGGTGCATCGTCCTCACATGTTATTATATAATTAATGTACCCATGCAAAATATTGTACCTAAAACATTTTAAAAGAGTAACGGTGGAGTTTCTTGCCCATTCTTCTCCATACGAAAACTACCTTTTGGAATGGGCGACTAGAATCAATTCTATTTTAAGATATTTTTTGACGTTCAAAAGTGCCTTTTATGTGCCTATTTGAAATAAATGCTTTGACTTTGACTTTTGACTTTGACTTTGAACAAATGTCAAAACTTGTCAACAAAAACTTAGGGAAATTAAGAGGTATTTTTGATAGATTGAGACTGAGATCACACCATGAACGTTCCTAAAATTACGAGAATACCCCTCAGGTGGAATAACAGCTCACTTCACCTGTAAGGTTTTTAAGGTTTTTAAGGTTTTTACAGAATATACCGCCTCACAAATTTATTTATTTATTTATCACAAAATCCACAGCTCTTTGAAATTTTCACTTAAGATATTTATGCTAGTCATACAGCCAATTACGGATTTACAATTTAATACTTATACATACATGCAACAGAAACAGAAATACGGAATGCCGTGAACTGCTAGTATCTACCATCTGAGCATTGCTAAGTGTACGGTGTGAGTGAGTGTGTAGGAGTGTGCATGTGGAGTTGCGAATGGGTGTGTGAATATGTTATAGTGGTGTGTACAAATGTACCTATTAGGTACTTTATATTATAATGTTTGTTTTGAGAAAAAAGAGACTCGTATGGATGCGATTCTATTTATGATTTTTAGTACAGCGGTAGAAGAGAATTCTTGTATATGAGACTCGAGAATCGATGTTCAGCATGATGGTATTTAAATTGAAGAAAAAAGTGGAAATATATTCCGCTGTTTGCCACAATGTATCCGATGCTCAATGGGGCGCGGGGCGGACCGTCAGCGTCACACGCGTTTGGCTTATCTAAACAAACGGCACTAAGTTTAACCGCGGCTTAGTCCCGCCGCCACTTTAACTTTCTAGTAACAAATTTTATTAAAACTCGCTTTTATAAATAGGCCTTTATAGTGTATACCAACGCGACACAGGGGTTTTATGCAATTTGATTCTTAATGGCAAGGGCTGGAACTGTTGTTGAATTTTTAGGGGTTTGGAAAATCTTCATGGATCTGCTTCCAACCCGGTAGGTACACTGTGTTCTGTTAAGATCAAGATATTTTGTTTGGACCTATACTTCACTATATTCATGAATATAATACGCGATGAATGAAGTGAGGCAACATCCTAATCGCGGCATACATTTTTTATATAATGTATGAATGAAAGATTTAATTTTCAGCGAACAAACTTCCTAATTCTTCAGTAACAGATACTGAAATCAATATCGGCAACAGGCAGAAGTTATTAGATAAACAAAATGTTATTTATCTAAAAAGTTAGACAAATAAATACGATTCGAGTCCCGAGAGTGTACTGACACCGTTCTGTTTATCTTGTATTTTAACCATACCGCCGCCACAACAACCCACGTTTTATTACAACATTTACTAGACATTAAAAATATTATTAGCTGACATTATTATTTTAAGTCGACCGTAAGGTACGTAAGTTTTCACATAAAAAAAAATTGTACTTTTCTCTATGATGCATGAGATTAATAGGTACTTTTACGTGTGTGATTTACCTACGTTACTACTGGACACATTTTGTTTATTTCAGCAACCAAAACAATATTGATATTATGTTTGATTAACAAAAAGTACATTAAAGGCGTTATTGTTAGTGTTAAAGCGGCTTAGTTTTTGTTCTAAATTGTTTATCCCACAACAAAGACATTAGGGGTAAAGTTAATAAGCTCGTTAATAATCTGGTGAAGAGTTATGACGGCGCGGGCGCGGTGTGCAGCCGACCCGGCTAACCGTTGTCTTCACTGAAGTGCGCGCGGGCCACCACACGGCTGACGTACCGGGACAAGTCCTGATATAGTCCTCACATAGGGCAAGGAGAGATACAATGTGTGCTTACCGCCCGCTTTTACATCATATTATTACTATGCATCAGGCGGTTTAACCACATTTAAAAAAAGTGGAATTCCTGGATGACATTACGTACTGCAGCTGTTGCAGAAAGCTGTTAAGAAAGTGCCTAATTTTGCAATTCCGAATAGGTATTATTAAGACATAGTTTGTATACTTACGTCAAGATTTGGGGGCCATTTGTGTATTTTGAAAAGTACATATTGCAAGTAAATCTTTAAGGCTTACAGTTTGCTTAGACGCGACTTACTCTACTCTACCCAGTATCAGTATCCCGTCTTCATGGCGACCGCGTGGCTTACGCCCATGTGTTCGCCACATTGCACGCCCGGCCGCGTTAACGGGCAACGTATTGAAAGGTAAAACCAAATACTGTCCGTCATTTGTTTATTAAGATCGGCCTCACAGGAAAGGATTGGGCACAAAGTAGGGGATAACTTTATCAAGCTTTATTCCGTATTGTTTTCTCTGGTTGTAGGTATTCTATCTATACTAAGTCGGTAGTTCGGTACTTAGGATGTTGTTTATACGGAAATACAGCGTTAATAACAGAGAAAATATTAGTGATTAGGCATTTCACTAAATATGGAAAACATCGTGAGGAAACCAGCATGTTCTAGAACCAAAAAAGCGAAGACGTGTGACATCCACCAATCCGCACTTGGCCCGCGTGGTGGATCACGGCCTAGTTCCTCTTACTCAGTGGAGGCTTGTGTCCCAGCAGTGGGAACATTATAGGCTGATTATATTATGCTACATACCTACTTAGGTGAATAAAAATTGCTCAGAAAAGTGTAATCATCTACATAAACAGGTACTCAAAACTGACTCTGGACATCTAGCAGTTACTTAAAGTATCTATCGGCAATTATTTTCAGTGTTTTGTGCATAATATCGTTAGTAGTCTTGCCTTTTTTGGTAGATGTTCTCAGGTATTTCTCTATTCTAAATAATATCGTTGAAATTGCTACCATAAAACGTTCTGTAAATAGTTATAATTGTAGGTATACATGGTGAAAGGGACATCGAAGCACAAGCAGCACAACCTGTACCTAACCATGACTTCAGCACATGATTCTGAACTCCCTGGGATCCATTGGGTTTAGGGGATCAGACCGGAATAAATCGAACCATGAATTCATGGTTACAGCTACCTGTAACCATGAGTTCATGGTTCGATTTATTCCAATTCCGATTCGATTTATTTTTATTAATAATTGTATACAATTATTACACAAATATAACTATTTACAGATCGTTATCGCCATCTTATGTACAAACCTATAGTAATGCAATAAACTTATTATTAGTACTTTCAACGAAACCAACCTTGACATCCACTGTATCATTAACATTTCGGAGAATACTTGTATCTACGTTCCATCTACTGAGTTTCAGCTACAGCTATCTCTACATTTTCGTAATTGTTTGTTTTGACCATTTTTCTTATTTCTACAAATCCTAAGCGTATTCATTGAGAGAATCCACTGTGACTCACCAGATAGATAAATGCTCAAACACACATAAATATATCCTTACTGCTATATACTAAAATGAATAAATACTATCTTAGCATAAATACAATAAGAAATTCTAAAACAATTTGTGTGTAAGCTAAATAATACAAATACTTTAACTGTGGCATACCCTGCCTTTTGTGGTTGCAATAAAGGCGAAAATGGTGAAACAACTTTAATTAAAGTTAAGCTGTTTCCTTCCCGCGATGCCAATATTAGGGGCGATGTGTTTATACAAGGGATATTTGTGTGTGTATTTAATGTTAAAATAAGTCTACCAACCGAAATTAGGCGTGGAGGCTAAATCCAAATTGCAGCTGTTTGCTTTTTGAGTCGTTTGCGGTTGTTACTCACTCTATCGATAAGTTGGCGAGCTTTAATCATGATTTCTATAGTTTTGAGGTAGGCATTTCTAAAAATGAACATTAGCTGTAGAACCTAGAACAATTGATTCTTGTGAGAATAACTACTTAATTCATTACAACCAATAGAGATATTAAAATAAGTAAAATAAGTAAGTAACATAAAAATGCTAGAATATAGTGTTTTGTTTCTATCTATCTACGTAGGTAACTATCTAACCAAAAAAATATTTCGCCTACGTTTTGGTCAATTCAAAATTATATAAACCTTTAGTTATGCTCTGAAATTACCTAAGTTCACACAAGAAAAACAATCCTCATGATTATTTACAAATAAACGATAATTGTGTCGTGATTGGTCGTTCCGACACAAAGTAACATTCTCAGACGTCAGATACTACAAGTTTGAAGCAAATATAATTTTACAGAGGTGAAAACAAAAGCAAAACGCACGTGTCATTACAAATTGACCGTGGTGACGTCATGACGCATGAAGAGGGCGCTTTGACGCGTTTTTCCCCCTCGATGATTGCTCAATTAATCGCGTCGCCTTTGATGTGTATATTATAAATCCAGAAGGATGTGCGTATGTCAACGTAACGTAACTTTCATGAATACGATTCTAATAATTTACCAATAATAAAGATATTAATTAAATAGTCACTGAAAACTGAAATATCTCGGCATATCCGTTCAGGTGTAGGTAATTCGCATTAAAAACTCTTTGAAGCATCTTCATGATATTGTGTCACATGTCATCGGGCCGGCGCTGATTCGCGACAAACGTTTGATCAAACCGACTAGATGATAGATTGATGAGCGCCCCAGTCCAGAAATCGATCCTCCGTTTCCGTTCGAGATTATTTATGCGTTAAGTTTGGCAGACGCCGATAAAGCATCCGGATCGGCTGAAAATAAAAACCATAATGAATTCATGACTTCTCCTGGTATTAGTTTCATATTCGTGACGTTCAAGAATGTCTAAAAAGGTAGTAGTAATAAAAAATACCCATGATATTAATCACAATCAACTAGTCGACGCGGTGGAACAGATAAATGTATATTACTTTTGTAAGTTAACAAAACGCTCGTCCCCATCTCATTAATTGATAGCAGATTGAATGGAACTTCATTACAAAACCGCCGCAAGTAAAATATGCTGATCCGCAAACAGTTTCAAATTGAAACCGCATCTAAAATAGAGTTTTAAGGGGTGGTGAACGTGTAGCGGCGTGATAACGCGGCGCCAGTGATGCGTGAGCGCTGATCCGCAGTTGCATGCGCTGTATAAACCGTGGACAGGGAACAATGTGAACAAAAATGAACAACGCGTACTAATCCCGGCATTGTTCGGGCCCGCAGCCCGCCCACGACACGTCATCATCCACCTACCGCTACCACTTGCTCGCATGAGAATTTTTTTACATTTTTTAATTGCTACCTGCAGTAATACACAATTCTCTTTGAAAAGTTTATGCACTCTTTTATTCTTATTTCCAATAATCTTTTTCTAATGATCTATAAGTATCTAATTATGTAATCAACTCTGAAATTGAACAGTCAACCTATACTTACATTTAATTTTGTCAGCAAGATGTCAGGAAATTATATTGACGAGCTTGGTTATTAAATCCTTTATTTCCTTTCCAAACTATCGCTGAAAATTAAATTACTTATAATAAAGGTCTGTGTTTATTCAGCAAATGACATGAATGGACGCCCAAGGAATTCATTAAGACATATTGCTGCGAAAAAACAGTTTACGTTGTAAGGCGACCGACGTCACAGTAATTTGAAGCCTACTCGTTTGTAATAAAGATCAAGAGATGATGTTAATATTTTAGTGTACAAAAACAGGGTCCGGACGGGCTGGATGAATGGTGTCAAAATGACGAGCCAGTTTCGATTTTTTTGCAGTTTATGATAGACCCGGTGGCTAAACGTTTATCCGCTTGTCAGTGATTTGCCCATCAACTTGTCTAAACGTTTAAAATTACTAGATTGTCGTGGGAAATACAAATAACAGTCGCCGAAATTTACAATAATGACCGAAAATAAGTGTGTTTACATACCCTAACTACTAAAAGGTGAAAAAGTATCTACTTAACACGCAATTTTTTCGATAAGAATATTAACGATTCTAACCTATTCGTAAGTTAATCAGGCCTATCATATCTAAAAGGCACGCATAGTAGGTAAGTGAATTTTATATTGGGTACCTAGTTATGTACTTACCCGCTTTTTGATCAAAGTCCGATGATCTCAAACAGACTGTGGGTCCACAAGAAGTAAGTATTGAAATGGTAAAAAATCTTAAATACACCAACAAAAACTGCAGTAGGTAAGCACGGTTCACAAAATAAAAATTAGTAAAAAATAAATAAAAAATGCAAGGAGCCGAATACTCTGACCTTCTTTAGTATTATAGCCAAGACCACCTATAATGGAGTAAAAATTGTAGTATTATTGTTAACAAATTGAATTAAATCGGCTGCGAAAAATGTAGCGTGTCGATATTGTAAATAATACGTTTTGTTAAAAAAAGATTACACAAATATTGTGCTGACACTCATGGAGAACTGGTACGTTTTGGTAACGTCAGAAGGCCGAAAGTTGACGTTAATTTAGTTTGAAAAATAGTGAAGTTTATTTGGTTATCGGTATACTGTTAGTTTTTGCGGATTATAGCTATCCTGGTATTGTGTGAGCCCGGGGCACGGTGGCGCGCGAGGTGGATTATTCGCCACATTACCCGCGGGTGCGAATTCTATTCGCGATGTGGGCATGGCACGATCTCGAAATTGTTGCGCATTTAGATTATTAGTTTTGTGTGCGTGCACAATGAGAATTTTTATTGTGTCTCCATTATTTGTTTGTAACCCATCTTTTGTTATACTTAACTATTCCATTATGAAGAGAGATCCAAATCAAGTTAAAAAAAAAATGCTATCAGGCATTGCACGCATCTGAATTCGTATAATTCAAATGAGCAATAAGTAGGTAGGTACATTGTTTTGGAGTAAATAGACTTAACCACGAAGTAAATATGTAAGTACGTAAAGGAAGCAGGAGTAACTGTAATTGATGCATGCGTGTGGCAAAAATAATAATTGCAGTCTCACCAACAAGGTTACTGAAATTATTTTAACACAGCACTTTTGTGGTAGATTTGTCTATTAAGGTATAACAAAGTAAACCCTGAAAACTGAAAACGTGAAAAGGTAACCTCACTCTAGTGAACGACATAATTTGGTGTTTACGATTTACGACTTCCAGATTGCGTAAAAACACATCTATAACAAACTAAACAAACACAGGCGCGCGCAGCCGTCTATAAAGCGCAAGTTATCCACATTTAATTACATTCTGGTATTTTTGTAAGTACGCCCGGACCGCCGGCGGCGACTCACGCCATGGTGGTCACCTTACTGCACTGTCTACGTAACACACATTTTAAATTAATGAACTAGCTTTATTACTAGTTTGCGAGTTTGCAATTCTCTCGTTTTGTCAAAGTTTAAGAAATTTTACATTTTGAGAAATGTTTCCAAAAAAGTAAATGTTACTTAGATAACTATTTTACGACATCGTAAGAAACTTTATGAAAACTGAGTTAAGTACTTATTGGTATCAAGTAAAGAACCACGATAGTAGGTTATTATAATTTCAGCGACATTTAATTCTATAAATTGTAGTTAGAAGTTTCGAGGTCAAAACTTACGAGATGTTGTTTTGAAAGAAATCAAAACAGTGTCGGCATTTAATCTGTTGTAAAACAGCATTAAAATACAACGGGCCAACTCGAATCCCGACTAATCTTTATGTCACAATATCGTGTAGGTAAATTAAGATTGAGAGGTTTTCGTTGTTTTTAACATTTACCAAATAGCTTTTTGCTTTGAAATATTTGATATCTAATTATACTTATGAAATATTAGAATTTAACTACTTCTAACCTCTCGTCTGTCGGAACGTAGATCTACGCGAGACACAATGGCTTTTTAATTGTGTCTGTAATTACGACATTCAATGGGTTAAATAACTAATAGGTACCGTACCTATGCAAAAACGAAGGGTGGAAAAAACGGCGAGTCGATTCGCAGGTTACTTAGGGTACCTATGGGTCACTATTTCTTGCAACAACTTTATAAAATAAATTTTGAGGAATCCTAAAACGTTTGTATCAAGTCTCCTACATCAGAAGCCAACTTAACTTTTCACAACATAAACAAGAAATTTTATCGGAAGTGAAGCCTTATTGAGGTATTATCAAAAAGTATCCAAACCAAACTGTATTGATCTGAATTTCCACAACGTCGAGCGGGATGTAAATTATGATCATCGGGGCGGTTCGGAGGGGAAGTTTACCTATAGCTAAGTATATAGGGGAAGAGCGGGCAAACATTTAGCTATAAACCGTTTCCAACGACGCCCGAGGCGGCATTGGCCCAAACGAGGGTTGGTGGGAATAGGCAAATATTTGCCCTGAGGGCTGGGAAGCAGCCGACTAATTGTTCTTTAAATACCTCAGGCCCACCCTTCAGCAAACAATTTCAAAATCGATTTATTGGTGCCGACTCCCTGCTTTTTATTTTTTTCTAGAAGAACATCTCTGCATATTTGCTCATGGTGCATTGGATAGGTTACCAGGCAAACATTTTCGAAACTTGATAAATATTTGGTCGTTTAAAATTCAACTGATAGGACGATGTCTATGGCGGCCATGGCCCATCTTAACACTTCACATGCATCACTACGACTAACGAGTACCTATCTACCTACCTAGTTGACGATAAGTAGAATTTGATGTAATGTTAAGTTTTATTACGAAATGATGCTCAGCTCTCTTCCTGTAACATTTCAACATAATGCACCTATTATTACACACGGACAAAAACATAGTTCCCACTATTTTAAATTTAACATGAAAAATGGAATGTGAAGCCGGCATTAGCACGCGAACAGATCGACGTGTGTTCTACTGTCAGCGTTTCTATTTCCATCACATCTATTTGTCACGTTGTCTAATTTGTGTTAATGTTGAGGTAATGATTTATTGTCGAGACACGAATGTATCGTAAAGAATTTCATCAATATTGTCAATGTCCGATTGCAAGATTTTTAAATAGGTAGGTACGATTCGGCGTAGGTCTCACGGCGCCTCTCAGTTCTCGGGATGTTTTACGGACATGATTTTATACAACAGACAATAGTGTACAATAGACTTGTTTTTCGATTCAGCTTTATACATTACAATAAATATAACATACGTATAGAATATGTTGGTGAATTCATTATTTGTTCCACGACACAAACGTTCAATATCACGAGAATGTTGAGAACAGCCCGATTGTTAACAAAAGAACGTGCGAAGTGATCAAAGTGATCGGAATAATAACGTAAACCTGCTGGAGATCGCCATTCGCCGGTAACACACACTTTTTGTTTAAAAACTTATTCGACAGTTGGCCGACCGACACATTGCGTTTGTAAATTAAATAGCTTTTGACGGGTTTCCTTATTTTGGGCCAGAGTAAAGAATGAACTCATTATCCTCTATTTTCTGGAAGATTTGGTTTAAAGTTGGGATAGGTTGATGGGCGTATTTATTTGTAAGAAATCATAGTGGGATCAGTGGTTTACAGGTGACGTATTCACAACGTTTATGTTCAAAATTAAATCTAAATCGGATATAATAATTAGGTTGGTAGATGATCTAATGGATTCGTGTTCCATGGGTTATCATAATTATCATTGGGTAATGTTAATGTTAATATTCACGTGTATGTCAAAAAGTGATCTTAACAATTGTTAGGTACCTACTTAAATAGTTATCACAAACAATCTAACAGAGTGTTTCATATACCGATATAAAATTTAATGGAGAGCTGTAGTACGGCAATGAAAGAAGTTAAAATAACTTGCGGCATTGCACTCGGGTCCATATGGGACATGTCTCGGACTACCCTTTCTGGGGCCACTATTTTTGTAATGACAGTTTGCAGGCGGCCGCGCGACGGCGACCGACACGCCGCGATCGCTTCAGGGAAACACCTAATTGTATTGTAGCCGCCACGCTCATGATGAATGAGCAGATACTTACAGTTTGTTTTATTTTAGATACCAAATGTCGAACGTATAGTAATTGAGCGAGTGTTATATCCCATTGTGAACATGGAAATGGAAGCTTTGTTAACGTTTGTAAAAAAAATAATTTAGGAAATGTTTGCAACGATATAAATTGTTTCCTTCACATTTACTAAGTTACCCACCACGCGCCACGCCACGATCGCCAGCTCGCCACGTAGCGACACTGCGATAAGTATCGTACATTTATCTACTTAATTTATAATGTCCCACTGGGAGATCCTTCATTATTGTAAGGACATAACTATAAAATTGAAAAATACAAATTAGCGACATAATTTACTACAGATGATCGGTCTACCGCAGTGTTGTGTGTCTGTCTGTCCATACCCATCACCGATCTCACGGTTATGTAAACGTTACTAAGTCAAGGATTAATAGTAAAGTTTATTTTAAAACGTCTTTATTTATTTACTCAACAAGTGCTTAGTAATGTAAACGTAAACTAAAACGTGTATACGGCACGATACCCGACCCGAGAGCCGAACCCGGTGGCACGCAGGCGCGCCCGCCGCACGCCGACGCACAGTGGAACGAATGTATGGGAGCGGTTGGACGTAGACATGTCCGAAAAAAAAGAGTAAAATTATGCCAAACTAATGATGCCATCTTATTCGATTACTTAATGCCTTCATAACTTGTGGTGATGAATTTCTTCATAACTCCCATATTTCGGGAGTAATTTGAGAAAATGTGAAATTTTACTATGAAAATGAGTGTATCGAGCTCTCTCCCTCCTGATTCCGGGCTTGTTTCAAGTAGCGGTCTCTAATATCGTAATGCTATTACTAAGAGCTATATTTAATACTAAGACACATAGTGCGCCAAATGTGCACTTTCTGGGATAAAAGGAAATGAAAATTTAAAAAAAAAAACGTTTTTTCCCCATTTGTATTTACTTTAAACCGCAGACAGACTTATTAAGAGGTCTATAAATATATTATATATATACAGAAATATATATTAACAAAAATATTCACAAGAACTGATGAGAGTATGACTTTTAAGTAAGTTGATAATAAATTACCTAGTTTCATTAAAAGTACAATAAATAATTAAGATGTAAGCTCTAATTTACTAAGTTACACATTTTAAAACAATAACATCATTTAATTATCTTCGTCATCATCATCATCATCAATTAATTCAAATTCAGAATCGATGTCCGCTAAATCATTTATGTTAACAAATTCGATATCACTTTTCTCAGAATCCGTAAGCTCATAAAATTCCTTAAAAGAAGATTTTTTTACAAACTTATTTCCTTTTGGACGGATACTTGTAACAAGTGGATCAGAAGACAGTAAAAGATTGTGCATAATATCTTCATTGCATGAGATACTGCTATGCTTTCGAGAATGCCCCTCTCTATATTTTCTAAAATCTTTATTTCTAGCCTCAGATGCCTCTTCGGATAGAAAACCAATGGGCACAATTGACATGTTCTGAACTATGTCTGGCCCATGCATTAAAATTTTATGAAGTGAAGAAGGCATATAATACCATGGGTATAACTCCACGTAAAGCTTAGCAGTATCAAAGCAGAACTCTCGGAATTTAGTTACGTTGATCTTCTCTCCTGATGAAATACACTGCAAGATCACACAGATTTTTCTTAAAAGCATAGCATCTATTCCGGTCAGTTCAGCAGATTTAGTGTAGTTTTCAAAAAATCTCCTTGCCGAGTTGCCATTGTTGGTGGATCCACTGCCTTGTTTCACAACATCGAGAAGTAAGCCCGTTTCTCTTCTTACAGCCTCTTGAACTCTTTTCTTCCTGTCATCAACTTGCCTTTTTGCTATATCACCCCTTACTTGCCATGATTTTATGTCTAATTTGTAGGAAATGTGTAATAAGCATTCCATTGAGCGAATCCAAGCGTGAAGGGTGCTTAAGCCATATTTATACATGTCCTCGTTTGCGTGTTTATCTTTGATTAACTCTAAATTATTCATTTCTTTAGGACAAGCCTTGCATATGTCACACACTGAAGCTGCTGTATTGGATATAATGGAATGAATTTTACCATCAATCATTGTCAACAGCAGTTGGTGTTTGACACTAATTCCATCAGTGATGGTGGATGGAGTTAAGGCTTCAATCTCTGCTTCGATTTCAGCCATCTCTCTCTGCACATTTTCTTTGGTTTCCTTTATAAACTTAAACAATATTGGCCGGCAAAATGAAGTGGAAGATGGTCGCTCGTTTTCCCAAATTGTTACACCTTTTGAGACGAGCCGCAGTGGTACAAGACTAATCATAAAATTACTAGCAAGATCGATTTGCTCATCTTCACTCGTCCTTTGATGATAAATGCTTTGGCTAGATGATCCGTCAAAACCCCATTTGCTGGTCAATACGAGCTGTTGATTGGGATCAACAGGGGTTTCTAACGACCTAATAAGTCTTCTTGAGGTTAAATCCATCAAGGCTTGTAATTTGATTTTTGCAGAGCTCTCTGTAACTGTGAGATCTTCTTTGGCCGGATAGCACTTAATTTTTTCTTTAACCAACATGTAGTAACTCGGGTATTGAAGAGCTCCTTCTTGAGTGTTGAAATCCCGAAGAGTGTTATAGCGCCATTTCGATAAGTTCATCGATACATAAAGAGCCAATGCCTTCAAAGGGGATATTTCCCGTACCTGAATTGATTTACCTTCAATGAAGGCTTTGATTTTTGAGGCCTCTTCTGGATTCTCCGTCAAGTATTTCATAACATAAGCTGTATCGCTTTGTCCTGCCTTTTGAAGCGCCCTTTCGGCCGAAAACATAATTTCAGCGCTGCTACTGCTGCATGAAAGACTATCTTCAGTGCGTCTTCTTTTTTGCCGGTTACTAAGGTCCTCAAAAGATTTACGAGGACTAGGATGTGTACAAGTTGAAGCATCAGATTTAGCAGGAGAAATTATGGGCTCGATGACGTCACTTATATTTTCTGTAGAAGGTTCCATATTTTCATTCTGTAATTCCGGCCATTGAATTGCAGCCTGTAGCCAAATCTCATGTTTCTTCCGAAACTTATCTGTGCTTCTTCCAGACTGTGTCCATTTTGCATAAATGCGGTAGCAAAATCGACGACACCAGTCTTTTAAACTTGTTTCAGCACTTTCACATAACTGAACACAACTGTTATCTTTTAAAACACTGAACAAATAGTTAAAGTCGCGTAAATCTTTATGTGCGCGTGCGCATAAAGCAACGTGAATATCAAGATTTGTATTAAAATTTGGAAAATACATTGCGAGATTAGCTTGGATACAACGAGGTGTAAATCAACACTGATTTTAAAGTTACTAATAGTGACCTATTTATATAAAATCCAGGTATCCCAGGTATCCTTTGTTAAATATTGCAAGGTAATTAGTTATTGTGATAATTAGTAAATGATGCATGCTAAATTAGTGTATTAAGAGCCATTTAGTAATTAAATAATAGCAATGTTCTTATCAGTAATCATTAGTGCATCAGTTTTATATGTAAACCTTAAGTCCCTAATTATATATCCTAATTAGCTTATATCTTCTCTAATTGGCTGCTCAGAAATGTTATTGTAATAAGGTAAACCTTTAGAAAAACGGTTTTAATCAACAAAATAAACAAAAAATAAAAAAATTGTGTTATAAAATAAACATCACTCTTTATCCCAGAAAGTGCACATTTGGCGCACTATGTGTCTTAGTATTAAATATAGCTCTTAGTATAAGCATTATGATATTAGAGACCGCTACTTGAAACAAGCCCGGAATCAGGAGGGAGAGAGCTCGATACACTCATTTTCATAGTAAAATTTCACATTTTCTCAAATTACTCCCGAAATATGGGAGTTATGAAGAAATTCATCACCACAAGTTATGAAGGCATTAAGTAATCGAATAAGATGGCATCATTAGTTTGGCATAATTTTACTCTTTTTTTTCGGACATGTCTACGTCCAACCGCTCCCATACATTCGTTCCACTGTGCGACGCGGACGTCGGCGACGGCTGCGCCCTGTCATTTCCGACATGTGTTATACTTTTTAACATTCTAAATATCATTTGTATGTACAAAAATCCCAGCAGTCCATCACATTTCTGAACCATTTTCATTAATGCATACAAAACTGTTGAATACTTTTCTTTTTAAACGACAAAATATATTTTTTAGGTACCTATATCCATAATATCTTTTTAACGTTACCTCATTTAATTTTCTATCAGAAACATCTTGCCTGAAAGGGCGGCGATCTGGGGCCAGTTTCGTGCCAAATTAGATTCGATAAAATAAATATTTATCTAGCTTTCGATATAAACGTAGTAGGAGGTGAGATAGCCGTCAAATCAAATTGCTTTTCGACTAGACTGCGGGTGGTTGCGGCCCGCGTTTCTCGGATTTCCAATGTTGAGATTTTAATGCGATTAGAAATAGGAAATCTATCGGGAAACTGCCACGGAACAAGATTTAATTAAAACTTTAACTTCAAAGATCTTCTGTTTCAGGGAAAATTTTAGTTTTCTGTAATACAATTTTTAATGGATCGTTATTTCATATCGACCTATTTTTTGTTTTCCTCAGGCGCTGTCAAAAGTAATCATAGTTGAGGAGATAAACGTTTCTGATGAGCTCCTGCTGGAAAGAGAGATCATGGTTAAATTCGTTACTCTACATTGGAATTAAATTATCCACTTTTTAGTTTTTTTTTTAGCATAAGACACTTGATAGACGCCTGTTTGACAAAGTGTAGGTATTATGTTCTTATGTAGGATATAATTGTCAACAGAAACTTAAAGGAAGTACATAGAGCCGTTCTAATATGTAGATTACAAATGGTGCAACAGTGCAATGTAATTTCATTTACAACGGCCGAGCTAAGAAATAATAAAAGTGGCATTGCCGTCAATTGACAAACCGACAGTTGTGACAAAGGGGCGTGCTCGGGAGGGGAACCAAGCCAAAGGGCGGAGACGCCATTTTGATATCGATGTATTTTCTGGAGGTGTAGGTAACATATCACAACTCACAGACAGCTCATTGTATTCATACATTGAATGTGTTTCAGAGCTCACATTCTACGATTAGAGCATTTTAGCTGCAACACCATAAAACCATACGCAAGATTAGCTAGGAAAACATCTAAATTTAGAATTTTATGCTTCACGAACAACAGAGTTTTAGAAGCTATAACTTATTCTCTAATTGAGACTTTCTTGAAACGTCGAAGCTCGTTGTAATATCAACCCCCGGTCGTAATTCAAGCGGGCGGATTATTTTCTTATATGTTGGAGTATGATACATGACTGTGCTCAGATGCTTACCGTTCCGGTGCATCGGGACTATTAGAGGCATTGGATAAACAAAGGATTAAATTATCGCGTTAAGACAGAGATAATCCATACAGATGAGTTGGTTGTTGACCTCCGATCTCCGGGAAAGTAATGCGCTGACTCATTTCATCTTATTTTAAAATTTGGAACTTTGAAAATGAATTCCTGATGTTTAACTGAAACTTTCACTTTTTAGTTGCAATGTAAGTAGGTACCATTCATCAGGTACTGATCATTCTCAGCTGAAGGTACGATATACCAAAAATCGTATAAATTACAAATCGAAATAAGGACCTAATGGAACAATTTCTTAATCGCTATAACCTATTCTTCATATGATCAAATCATTATTGTTATTATTTATTTATTTATTAAACCACAATTATAACACCTTTACAGAATCATCCAAGGCGATGTTATAAGTTACAATATCTATCCCTTTAAAAAAATAAAGTAAAATCACGTGTCACGCAAGCAAAATTGCAACAACGTAATAACGCTGCTGCGACTTTTGTATGTAATTTTCTTTAAGATTACGACGATGGTGAATAACATTTTGTGCATAATTTATATACCTACTTAAGTAGGTACAGGTATTGGACGTTGTTTGACTATAAAAGTAAGTTAGCTTAACCATAATCAGCCTATAAAGTTCCCACTGCTGAGACACGGCATCCTCTCTGTGAGAGGGAGTGGGTCATATAATCCACCACGCGGACCCAGTGCGGGTTGGTAAATGTCACATGTCTAATAATGTGTTGTGATTGTGACTTTGATTTTTTAGTTCTAGGTCACGCCGGTTTCCTCTTAGTATGGGCCTTTTATCCTTCAGTTAATTTAATTATGTTTCACTAACTATTGCCCGTGACTTAGTCTGCCAGGATGAAAAGCCTATGTCCAAACTCAGGTCATGATTTACCCAAGTGCCAAATTTCATCCAAATCTGTTGAGCCGTTTTAGCGCGAAAGCGTAACAAATAAACTCACTTATGCATCCATACTAATAAGTATTATAAGTAAATGCGAAAGTGTGTCTGTCTGTTACATCTTCACGCTTAAACCGTTGAATCGATTTAGATGAAATTTGGTATAGAGATAGTTTGAGTCCCGGGAAAGGACATAGGATAGTTTTTATCCTAATATTCCCACGGGAAACTTATGTGGGTGAAACCGCGGGGCGCAGCTAGTTTATTATATTATATATTTAGGCTTTTGTTAAACTACTTACACAGTGAATAAATATTTATAGGTAGGTACTTACCTATAAAATACACAAAAAGAAACTTATTTACAACCTTACAATTTAACTCATCATTATGAACAACTTTTACTATGGGTACAATCCTATAATCGCGAAAAAAATATAATTCCCTTGCAGGACGTCATGTGAACATAAATGTATGGAGTAGCAGTTTGAAAGTAAGTTGATTCCGTAATAACAGTTGTTTATAATCATGAGTACAATTTCCCTTTTCAGATTTTCATTTATTTCACACCTTGTATTATGCTACTTCAACATGATCATCCTCCTTAGGTATCCCAATTTATTTGGGGTCGGCGAAACAAGCTTTGTTCTTCCATACAATTCTTTGGCCAAAGAATGAACCAGCTTTCTGGATCAGACAAAGTGTCGACCATAAGTACTAGATGCAATTTCCTTAAAATCATGCGAACTCAGTGCCCCATCATGACAGAACACCAAAACTATATTACCAATAACTAAACAGGTTAGGTACCTACCGTATATGCGGGGTTTGGTAGTCCGTAGCCGCAGTGACAGCACCAGCTCAACCCACCGTGTTTGAAACATGACTGGTGCAAAGGTGTTGACACAGGTTACACCCCACACCAAAGGCCTTCCCATCGTCCAAGACAATAACTTCATACCATCAGCATCCTAATTGCGTAACACACTATCAACAATCACAATCTGAATCATTTTGAAGGATATTGCTAAACCATTGCTCCGTATGTTCGAAGAATATGTCTGCTCAACAACGTAACGTTGTGAACTGTTAACATTAATGCCATTCCTACTGTTACGCAATTACCCCGCTGGTCTCTTCGTGCAGTCGACTAGTCGCATACCTACCAAGTCGGGTTAAAATACCGCTGGTACGCCGGCGACGTTGACTAGAGCACGACAAATAATGTGGTTGATGCTGATGGTGTGTCGAGCTATACGACCTGCATTTCTGGAACAGTTATGCAAAGCTTGGTGTCCTAGGCTGAGAATCATCATCAGCATTTCAGCCGAGAGACGTCCACTGCTAGACGTAGGCCTCCCTCAAGCACCTCCACTTCGACCGGTTCTGTGCTTCTCGCATCCAACGGGTTCCTGCGGCCTTTACAAGGTCGTCGGTCCACCTTGTGGGAGGCCTTCCAACGCTACGTCTTCCGGTATGCGGTCGCCACTCCAGAACCTTTCGGCCCCAAAGGTCATCTGTTCTGCGAGCAATGTGCCCTGCCGACTGCCACTTAAGTTTGGCAATTCTTCGGGTTATGTCGGTTACTTTGGTTCTCCTGCGGATCTCCTCATTTCTGGTTCGATCATGCAGGGAAACTACAAGCCTAGCCCTCTCCATTGCCCTTTGGGTGACTTTTAGCCTTCTAATAAGGCCTATTGTGAGCGACCACGTTTCAGTGCCATATGTCATCAATGGCAACACGCACTGGTCAAAGACTTTTGTCTTGAGACACTGCAGTATGTGGGACTGGGACGAGAAGATATTGCGTAGCTTCTCGAACGCTGGCGAGCGGAGTCGGATTAATTTTTAGAAACACACTAACTTTGAATAGTAGCAGGCTGAGAATGTGAGAATGCTACTACTCGTAAGTATACTTTTCCCAGAAGCTGTAGATGCTGCCTTTATAAAATGAGAGCGAAGGATAAACCTATGTAAATAAGTTTGAAAGTAATTTCCGAAACATTACTGTATATTGTACTCAATAAAAGTATGTTACTGTAACATTGATAGAAAAAGAAAATGGGTACTTACTTATTTATTTTTATCTTCTGTTAACAAGGTGCTGGTCCCTGCGTACGGAATTGAAAGCATTCTGAAATTAGCATACATAGTACGTAGCAGATACTTCTTACGTCCTTTAGAGACGTGCATTTCATCAATGGGAATTAGGTATCATTTTGCATGGTTGATGCCAATAGCGTTGGCTTCCCTTTTTTTTTTGTATTTAGCAGTTCCGCGTAGAGAAAATTCTTCTTGTGTTATTGCTACGCGATCTAGTGGTAAAACTTGTGAAGCCAAGCCATCAGCTGTTTATAGAAACAAGGGCGACAAAGCAAAGTCGGGATTATTAAAAAAACTCAAGTTCAAACACTCATATCGTACACTATACCTACTTAGTATACTTATTGGCGCATCGCGCTTCGAGTTTGTATTGTGTTATTATAAGGTCATGGTTACGTAAATCTACCTGTTTGTACGAGACTTACCATTTTAAACAAATAGAATTTGTGCCAATATCAACACTGCTGTTGTAGAAAAACAATAAACATCGGTTCATTGACCGATTCAGTGTATGTTCTGCCAAAATAAGCACCCCCTACCTTCCACAATGTCTATAGACATGAGAATGTTAATTTGCGAAAAGATTTGTAAACAAACTGTTAATTGAATACGACCAGTAGAAGAGAAAATTAATTTAAAGTAGTTTCCAAGAAGACTATCTCGAGCCATTTATAACGTGGACTGTGTGTTTTGATGTCGACTTATAGAGCTTCATGACTTTTTTGACCTGAAACAGTCTGTAGGGTGTGCCTAAGATCTCGTTACTGATTTCCATCAAAACATGAAATTCTCTACAGTACCTACTGCTCACCGTCACGTGTAACAAAATGTTCCTTTCATACAATGACGACCATTTGCCATCAATAAAAAACAGGATGACATCTACGCGGGCGGTGGCATGTCAAATTGAAGAATCCGCCACTAAATGACGGAGGCTCTCGACTCGGCACATGTTGCTGCTGACCAGTTCAACATGAGACTCTTCAACTCAAGACGTAAGCAGGATCAACGTGTCATTAAAACTGGTGGGTGTATCGTCATTGTTGTGACCAACCTCAGCTTCTTGTATCGACACTTGATATTTTTTATTTATCATTGGAATGTCAGGTGTATATCGTCTGTTGAGTGCTATACTTGGGCCCATATTTTATGAGTATTCAAAACTTGGTTAGTTTTTGAGATAAGGCTTTACTTTTTGTAAGCGAGCTCTTCTGCCTTCACTCTTTGTTGAATATAGGCATCCACATAGTCCTTCTTAGTTTCCTTTATTTGTGCTATTGGTTAAATACTATACATAGGTACTAGCTTTTGCCCGCGACTTCTTTCGCGTGGAAATCGTAAGATATCACAAAATACTGAAATCAAAGCCACGTTTTTATAAAATTTACCTGTTTCGCAGCGTTGGTCTCAGCAACCAAAATATATGTGAGTGTCACGACTGGTGACGCGGGATCAAGCGACGTACAGGTTGTCCGTGATCGTCCAGCGGGGTAATTGCGTAACACACTATCAGTAGCAATAGGTTCCATTTTGACAGTTCAACGACATTCATTGTGTTATTTACGTTGTTGAGCACGTACATTTTGCGAACATATGAAGCAATGGATTCGCAATATCCTTCAAAATTATTCAGATTGAGATCAATAGTGTGTTACGCAATTAGGGTGCTGAGGTCGACGCCCGCAGCCTTTAGTAGCAACTTCCATAGCTTGCGAAGTTTTTCGTCTTTAGTGAATTAACCGGTTGAATAGCGTAATTACAGAAACAATTAAAGCCATTGTGTCTCGCGTGGATCCACGTTGAGGCATATACCTAGTATACCTGCATATACCTAGTACCTAATGACAAAACACTGATACACTGGCTGATGAATTCTAACAGATTATTCCTAACGAACGGCTATCACTAAAAGAATCATCATCTGCCTAGCTTTTTCTCAACTATGTTGGGGTCGGCTTCCATTCTAACCGGATGCAGCTGAATACCAGTATTTTACATGGAGCGACTGCCTACCTGACCTTCACAATCCAGTTACTGGGTAATACGATACCCCTTGGTAAGACTGGTTGTCAGACTTTCGGACTCCTGACGACCCGTAACGATGTCAAAGATCTACGAATGACAGCCGGGACCAATGGCTTAACGTGCTTTCAAAAGATGTAAAGATGGCCACCCATCCACAGACCAACCACGGCAAGCGATACGCAGCAAAACTAATTGAGACTAGAGGCATCATCCAAATAAGTTGTAGCTAATACCCAAACGAGCCATTAGTAGATGATCATTTAGCTTTTCCGTACTCCTAATTCTATAACAAACACCATTCTTTCGAAGATTCAATAATTATTAACCGCATTGTTTGCGGACTCATTATGGCGGAATCAGCGGAATATTAACTGCCTCGTTGGTCTCGTGTCGTGGTCGCAAACGCGACTGCTTTGTGTGGGGTCCTGGGTTCGATTCCCTGGTCGGGCAAAGTGTTATTGGGTTTTTACATTAGGAATTTCTCATTAGCAGCCCGGAGTTTGGAAGTTGGTGGTGTGATACCCCCGTGCCCCGTCGGACTATGAGAGTAAAGGAACAGAGAGTGCACCTGTGTTTGCGCATACACTTGTGCACCATAATATCTCCTGCGTACCGGCTAATCTCCGTTAAGAAATCGGTCGGCCTCCCGACCGATTTTGGTCCCCATTATGGCGGAATCTAATGTAATTGTTGACCTATACCATAGGTACCTATTTTTTTAGACTTTGACCACCATCTGAAAACAATACCATACATGACATATGATAAATAACAGATTTCTAGAGATTTGTGGTCAAGAATAGCCAGTGCCAGCTGAACCAACTGCCGCCAGTTTCAGGGTTAAACTTACTACTTAGGACTGATTTTACCAAAGCCAGAGGGGCAATTTTCTTAATTTTAAGAATGTTTACAGTCTGATCTCAGTCTCAATCTATCAAAAAAAACATACCGTCGAATTGAGAACCTCCTCCTTTTTTGAAGTCGGTTAAAAATACCTCTAATTTCCATACATTTTGACAAGTTTTTGACATTTGTTTGTCGCCGAGATGACACAGGGACTAGATTTTGAACGTTTTAAATTACGAGAATTGGCCTTCTGATATCTTTTATCCGTGGAATAAAATTGACGTCTGACAGTTCTAGTACGGAATAATTGTCAAAAATTGATATTTTTTACCCGACTGCGCGACGCAGAGGAGTGGTAATGTGTTTATCAGCCTATGTATGTATGTATGTATGTATGTAAGTATGTATGTTTGTATGTTCCTTTGAAGCACTATACAGACCAAACGCCTGGGCCGATTTTTATGATTCACACGTCAATTGATTCCTCTTAGTCCGGCGAGTGTCACTAAAGACATGACGTTAATGAAAATTCAATATGGCGACTACTAGACGCCATATTGTGAAATGAAAAAAATGAAAGTCAAGAAACTATGTCAAGTGGGGTATCGTTGGATAGGTCTTTCAAAAATATCAGTGGTTTGGGAAGACCGTTTTTTGATTAAGTAAACCGTTCGTGATTTTTTTAATGCTAGGTATACAAGTTTGGTGTGATTCGCCCTTAATAATATAAAGAAAAATTATCCAGAATCGATTAAACAAAACATAGGTAAATGGCAATGCTTTGGTAGAAAAAAAACCGGTCAAGTGCGAGGCGGACTCGCGCACCGAAAGTTCCGTACGTAGGTATGTAACTACAAATTTACGGTTTTCGGATTTTTCCCTTTACTTGTGCTACATGAAATTGCTTCCTGCATGATTCTAGGTCAACGGGAAGTACCCTATAGGTTTTGATTCCGTTGCGAGTGTCAAAATATGCGGCATAAACGGAACATAAACGCCCTTATCTTTTGATTGCGTTGACTAGAAGTTTGATTTTTTCACTGCTTCAAGAGATTGCAGCGGGCAGCCCTGAGTATTTCACATTAATTTCAACTTTATAATTCCACGCGTTCCTGAGAAAAGGGGTCTTGACTTGACAGACGGGCAACGAAGTGATCTTATGAGGGTTCCGTTTTTCCTTTTGAGGTACTGAACCCTAAAAATACGGTTAGAACCAAATTTTTTTATCTAAGGCGGCCTCTACACCTGCGTACATTAAGTTTGCGCAATATGATTGAATCAGTCCTTGCACTCAAACGATCAATTATTTTCACGTAGTAAGTAGCACGTAATAACATTGATGGCCCTTCAGTTTCAATGCAATGAAAATATCTATATCAATACATGGTGGCAGGAACATTGACGCGCGAACT
Source organism: Amphipoea lucens (assembly GCA_947508005.1). NCBI lineage: Eukaryota > Metazoa > Arthropoda > Insecta > Lepidoptera > Noctuidae > Amphipoea > Amphipoea lucens. The sequence goes on from OX382355.1 coordinate 19,827,368, forward strand.
GAAACCATGATTTCAGTTCATGATCCTGAAGCCCTGTAGGCTGAAATTTTTCGTCGGTTATAAAGAAAATTGCTTTTCTAAAATCGTAGTCAAAACTATGTCTAATATTTTTCAAAAAAAGTAAATGATACGAGGTCTAGGAACGATTCCAGTGCCGACTATACAGTTTTTAGATTTTGTGTTGTTTGTCTGTTTGTGTAAATGTATGTTCCAGTATCACGCAAATACTACCGGATAGATTCTGTTCAAATCTGGCATAATGGATCTAAACACTAGTGGAAGAATTGTGTCTATTTCTACTAGCGGACCACGGTTTTGGTTTTTTCACACCAGCCAAAACAGAGAAGGACGATAAGGGCTCCGTACCTTATGAGTATGACAGAAAAAAATTAAATAAAAAAAAAGAAGGTTGTTACTTAATTTTCCGTAGTCACATTGGTTTTGTTTTGACAACGTAGAAGGCTTTGAAAACCCGTATTCTGTGATTTCAACTAGCTGCCTGTTACGGCACTACGGTAAAAACTATAAAAAAAAGCTGTGACAGTATAGATAGGCGTACATATCGCTCACCTAGCAGTATAATGACACATTTACAAAAAAGCGAAATTGAGTTTTTCGGCCTACCTAACTAAGTGTTTAAAAGTGTATAATTTATAAAGCGGTAAAACGGCACGGTGTTAGTTTTCCTATTTGTTGAGAGAGGGCGTAAAATGTAAAATGAAGTCATAACTTCGTTTCAAACATTTGTAAAATCTTTGACCCTCATTAATTCTGTAAAATAAGATTAAGTAGATGTGTCATTATACTGCTAGGTGAGCGATATAGAAGGCGTGGGCTTAGTAGGTACTCGGGTCCTGTTAACTCTCTTTTTCTACAAAATCAAAAAAACATCCAACAGGTACACGTAGTTAACTGGGCTGATTTTTCAATCATCTGATAACTTTATTAGAGGAATAATTTTGAAATTTTGACAGTTATTTCATACAAAAACTGTCAAACGTCAATTTTATTCCTCGAAAGAAAGTTAACTGGCGATGGAAAAATCAGCCCTAAGTCTTCAAAAATAAAGCTAAATCTCATTTAATAGAATCACTCCGAACCAGCTTAACCTACTACATTCATTTAACGCTTACTCAAACAACCTACTTGCCTGCCTAATTTTATTGACACGTTTTTTCAATGACTGCTTCAACTTCTAAAAAATCTGTGTACCAATGTTTGATTGAGTGATGATTCGATAAAATCAGTCTCGTATCCAATCGGCGGAGTGGCCACTTGTGCGTTTCGTTTCATTCACACTACAAACAAGCTAAAATTATTACTCACTAACGAACGGTCTGAGGCTGACACACGTATTTCACTTTTTTCCGAGAACTGACCGTTTAATATTTAAATTCTTAAACGCTTGAGTCCTGAATGGATCAACATTTTGAATTGAACCTATTATTTCTGGTTTTGGCATGCGCACATAGTTTCAGTCGTTTTTCATCCGCAAAAGGTGAAAGATTCTAAGAGAGGTAAATAAAAAAACACGAATAAATTCAATATGCTAAATACAAATAAACATTTATTATTAAATACATTTATGTACACACGATTACGATAATTATCACAAATTTACCAACTAATAGGTAGGTCATCTAATATTTTACTATGCGAAACAATAGGATGATGCAATGTGAACTATGACAAAATCACTGGGGGCTATCAAATTAGCTTGTTTTATTTTTACCCGACTACGACAAAGCAAAAAGGAGGGTTATGATTTTTCAACATTCATTTTGAAGTCTGCTATTTTTTTAGCAAAATTCTGATTGATGAATGTAAAGAATCGCAGAAAACGGTATGAAATAGAATTTTATACAGCGTGAATATGTTGAGATTCTTGTTTAGGAAATCAGGACAAATCTACTTGGTACCTACGGATGCAGTTTGATTTCGACTCAAAGAAGCTTTTTTGTATGTATTACACACAGTAAAAACTAACTAGCGGTTTGCATTGAGTCTTGGTCTCGTTAGCAGGTTTATTAGCAATGTAAGTCGCATTTGCAACTAATATTGCTACTATTGCAAGTACATATACCAACTAGCAGGTAAATATTGCTTTGCACTTCCTTGCAAAGTATTCGTAGGTATAATATATCATGCATGTCATTCATGAATGTTTACAGAGAGACTGTCTTGCAAAGTTGCAGCTCTGGTTTTGTTTTGGGCTACACACCTTCCTGAATTTCCGTTAAAACTGTGCGATTTTATTGATTACACTTAATAACACTTTTTTCAGTAGTCAGATCACTGTAAGTAATTAACTGTTTGAATGTTTGTTCCTTAAACCAAACGATTTAGCTATACAGTCTTAGGGTGGTGATGTAGGGACACTGGGCGTTGTAGAGTTAAATCACACGATTTTAACTGAAGGTGTGCAGACTGTGTACGCAAGTAAGAAATGGTGTTTGACTAACAAAACAATGGCATGATGATTTATATTCGTTTTTCATACGTACCTATTCATGAACAACAAAACAGATTCTAGTACATACATTTTAAAGTATTCAGGTCTCCTTGCAATAAGAATGTGATAATAAAGATGAAACTTTTAACTTTTCCAAGCCCGTCGGATACGATGCCGTACTGATGTCATGCTTTCTACGAGTACTAACAGTCACAATTACAATGCTGGCCTAGTAACTGATCTCTCTCTTGTAAGAGGTTTAAAGACAGTTCAGATGTTGTTTAATGGTAAGGCTGAATTCGACAGCATAAGTCTTAGTATCCCGTGTCCGACGTGCATTTTATGAGGAAAATACCGTAAGGGTACACTTTTATATACAGAATTTCACTAATCTACGCTATGAAAAATGCACAATATAATCACTAAAACTGTTTTTTGAATATAAAAAGCCAAAATGCTGCAGTAATTGGCTCTATACAATAGGTTTAGGTGCTAAGTATGTAAAAAGTTCTTTATCATATTTGAAGAAATACCAGTTGTCGCTTTTCTACGTGGCTTAATACAAGTTTACTATAGGCTAAGCTTAATTATATTGATTAACGTTCGTACATAATTTACTCAATACACTTACAAGAACATTTTTACTTTCACATCTGTCTATGGTGCCTTTATAATAATATGTTATGTGTACGTATATGTGCACCGGTTTATGAATAGGTATGTACAACATTAAAGTACAGACCATAAACAACTTGACTTAGGATGCATAAAATTGGACAAATACAGTTATTTCAGGAAAATAAATTAACGGGCAATAATGATTTGATGACAGACTTGATATGATTGGTACCTAATAAATATTTGGATAGATAGTACATGAAAAAGTGTTTAATTCGGTGCATAGTAATTGTGTTAATATACCTAGGTTGTTTGTTGCCCTCTAAGCAACAGGGTGATTCGGTTCTACTTTTCTCCTGTTTCGGTCTCTATTACACAAATATTTTGCCTTAAGTAGCAGACTAGAATAACAGCACATATTTATATTTTTATAAAAACTTTTCCTTCTTCACAAGGGGAAGAAACGCTTCATAGAATAACTAGGTATTTATAACTAAGTATTTACATTTTATCTAGTAATATTTGTTTACAGATCATGTGATACGTACACGCTCCATGTACATAATACTGTTTGAGTGGATAATACTGAAATTTAGGTATGTCTTGGCCTACGTACCTACAACATTAATTGAACGCTACTTTATATCGGAATTATCGGATTTCGTCTTATCTATTTATTATATTAAGCTCACAGGTAAACGAATATACATACTAAAATAAGTCTTCGGGCACTATCATTCGACAATATCTCTTGTGGAGATAGGATGATAGCGTGAACTTTATAAATAAGAAACGGTTGCTACAATATGTGCACCACGCGGAATTGAGTCCATACAACACTAGGTGGCCGCATATCTTCCAGACACGTTAAATATTCGCGTGACCCCTGCACTCCGCCTCCCGTATTCCGGTTCCGCCATACCTGAGACAAACAAACATTTTCCATTAATGCATTGCGGTATTCGCTTACCTTTATTACGATTGGCCTTTTAGCAGCGGGTGGTGAGGTAATAGGGCCGATTGCATTATTACGTTGATGGAACATATTACATTTTCATTCATAACATTTTCTTCTGTAATGAATACACTAGCGGCCCGCCCGCAGTTTCGCTCGGGTAATCAATACCCGATTAAAATGGGTGATTATGTACAGTAAAACGGGGCTACTTTGACTTCCAGGGTTACTTTGACAAGGCCGATCACAACGCTATGACGCGTTCCCCACACCCCGCGCCTCGCGCAATATTACTCGAGGTCACGCACACTTGCTGAGCACACGTGTTCCAACGCCTGTCAAAGTAACCCTGGAAGTCAAAGTAGCCCCGTTTTGCGGTATGTCTCCGGTATTCTGCGCAAGTACGGAGCTCCTGGCCAGCCAATGGCCCACTTGTTAGAGTGCAGTGTACCTACACCTACACTTGCACTTTAGAGGACATACCTACAAAACGACTCAAATGCCACGATTGATTTGACCACCTAACGGGCCTAAGTTGGAACTCAATTGGAATACCAACTTTTAGACTAAAAGAGTGAGATGAAGATTTTAATTATAGATTTTGATTTTTTTAGTAATAAAATAAAAATAGTGTCTAATTATACCTATAACTAAACTAGCCCGTCGCTCGGCTTGTTTCATAGGCACACATGGTACACACATAGGCACTGTTGCGTGCGTTACATTGCGCATTACAGTTAACAGCGAATGGGAAAACCAAAAATAAAAGTTATTTCCCATTCCCAGCAATTACTTATAGTCTAAGATCTGAAGTAAGTTCGAGCTTCATCTATCTGTTTACCGAATAAAAATTATTCTTGATCAAATATAATATGTTTACAAATATATTGCAAATGAGTTGCTTAATTATAAAATGTACATGGCTATAATTTAATTCTGGTCGATTATATTACGGTATGGTACTATAATCGACCAGATAGATACGATTATGGTACGGTAATAATAATAGTCGTCCAGACTGAATTTCGGCCACAACATCCAATCTCAACGGAGACTAGCCATCTACACGGGAGATATTGCAGTGCACACACGACACTGGTGCACTCAACCGTCATTCACTCTCATAGTCCGATAGGACGGCAATCCGACACGACCGGAGGGAGATCAGGCGCAGGACCAACGGCTTAACGTGCTTTCTAAGGAACACAGGGGTATCATACCGCCAACTTCCAAACTCCGGGATACTGAGAAATTCCTAATGAAAAACCCAATAACCCTTTCATGGAACCGGTAGCCAAGTATAAACAGGGGACTCAGGTTAGGAACAGAAAAAGGTCTCTCCCGGTGGGTTTCCGCATTGTCGAGGCGGGGGGGCTCAGCAGCCGTGGCTTGGTCACCCACGGTGAAGCGAAGAGGAACCCGAGGAGGGGCCGCTCGTCAGGGCTTTTGCCGGTAAGCCGACGACATAGCGGCCAACAAGTAGGTTGCGGTGCCACTTGGGCGACATCGCAACTGAGGCGGGCCGCGATATCGTATGGGAGGCATCGCGGCTGAGGGTTGGAGGTCGCGGCGGGAGAGGAGTGCCGGTATTGCGGTGCGCCACTCTCCTTACCTTCCGCGGCATTGACGGGGTCGCCACCGTCTGGTGGCGGACGCGGTGGGGCCGCAGGGGAGGAGGAGTGTTGGTATGACGTTGGCCGCTCTCCCCATCCTCTGCGGCCGAAAATTGGTAGGCAGCGGGCCAATGACCTGACCCGTCGCAGGGGGACCAAAGGTGCTCAGACACGGGGACGTCTGGCGCCCATGTGCTGGTTTGGTCCCTGGGGTGGTCACGGTGTGCTATGTGTTCTGGTGCGCCAGTGATGGAGAATACTCCCCAGAGGAGGGCCCGTGACGGACAGCCGAGGCGGGTTCACGGGTGAGTGTTAACGCGTGCTCGTGTTCCCGCCGTAAGCGGCAGAGGAGGACACCGTGGAGTTTTAGTGGGTTAGAGTCCCACATAACTGCACTATCTCCCCGTGGTAGTGCAGAATGCATGAGCATTTCTCCAAGTTAAAAAAAGGACCAGAAAAAGGTAGGCAACCAAACTGTTACATGTTCTGAATGGTTTATACTTTCAAATGGAATCTGATCCGTTTGGAGAAATATTTTGTATGTCTAACGCAGTAGTCAGGACAAAATATGCTTTAAACTTTTTTATTTGTTTTTATCTGATGTATGTCTCTGGTGTGTGTCTTTTAGTCTGTGCTAAATACTTAAATGTATCTATTTTCTTTTTTTCCTTTCTTTCCTAGAAGAGCGACGCGTCATCACGGCCGCAGTGATGGCTGTCATAAAAATTATGACACCGGGATTGGACTTTACGGTGTCAAAAAGCGCTCTCTACACCAAGTTATTTTCATAAATTATGTTTCAGTTACGTCAGTCGTCGGTAAATTGCGGACGTTGTTTGACGTCCAGCAGTCTTAGGGAACCCTAGCTTTAGCGATAAAGTTGAAAATCTAATAAAGAAGAGAGTTTGTAGTAGCTTGATGTGCTGGCGTCTGTACATAATATTGAGTAATTCTATTTGCTGTAAAAAAGAGTGCCGTCCAATCTATGGCGCCCCGTGTACTAAACTAAAAACTTGCATGTCGCAATCAAACCTAGTTTCCTCCTCTTTTTATATTGCCAACCATTTTGACATGGATTCCCGAGAAATAATATTCTGGTATTATCATTCCAATTTTTTTTGGTAATATAACCATTAGCGAGACAACAGATTTTTTCCGCTGAGAATTCCGGACGTCCTTAAGGGATTATAAAAAGGCAAATTGACAAAATCCTGATTGTTTTATTTGAGGTAAGGTGGTTCGTGCTTATTTTGTTACGTACTAGCTGTGCCCGTGACTTCGTTCACGTGCATTTCAAGTAGATATATATACATATATTGGATTTCAAAGGTTTTATTTTTTGCGCGGAACCCTAATTCTTTTTCTAAAATAAAAGAAGCCTATGTTACTCCTTATAACATCAACTATCTGCCAGTGAATGTCCCGTTAAAATCGGCCCAGCTGTTTCGGAGATACTGCAATTTTATTTATTTGTATAGATTTTATAGATTTTGATGATACTTTCGTTTCTGTGTATTTTACATTGCATGACATCAAAAAGACATCCCGGTTGTTCAATTGCGTGTGTTGATATTGATGGTATAATTATCGGCTTTTTACTTCTATGATCTTTTGTTTTCTCTGGCTCATTAGTTCTCTTCTTTTGTGTTCGCCACCTATACTTTTAGCCAGCATTCATGATTCATGGTCGGAACAGTGTTTGCGCGGCATCTACGCAACGTAGGTATACGTAATGACTAATGACCGATTTCATTAACACTAGGCGACATGTAAATGTAATGCGTAGATATTAAAAAGAGTTACTTAGCGTGAAAAAGCCACCACCGCCACTAGGTGATCACTAAAGTTACGACGCCGATTCGTCTATGCGTAATGCTTAGACAACTTTTGCAGGTTATCTAGCAACAGCTTTCTAAAAAACGGGCATTGAACTAGACTTAAATACCGGCCGAGATAGGCCTTAATAAGTGCGTCTCGGACCACGCACTGTGAAGGTCCGGAGTTAGGGTGAATATTGTATTTATTTTAAGGTAATTCACAAAGAAACTATGAAAACCATGTGTTTTTCTGCGGCTGTAACCGAAAATATCCCATATCTTGAAAACAGGCAAGCACGCGACCCCTACGCGGTTTCTAAGCGGCGCAAGATAGGCATAGGTAAGCACTTACTACGCAGATTCTATGCGGCGCAAAATGGTATCCGGATGCTTCAAACAAAAAAAAAAAACCACGTGGGTACCTATTATGAGATATTTGTAGGTACTCATTATATTATCAACAATTAATCTCCAAATTAAACATAAAATGCACTTTGCAAATTTTGTTAGTTTCTAATTTTATCAGCAATGTTTCTGCATCCAAACTGTCACTATAGTGATTGTTTACTGTGCTTTCTTTGAAAAAATATTCATTTTGCTATGGTAATTCAAGATGAAAGTATGTAGGTATGTAGTGAACATGGACTTATTAGGTATATTATTTGTAGGTAATATAATAAGTCCATGAATACGAGTACCTATTTCTGAGATTATTATAATAAAAATAATTTTCTAAGTACTGGTGCTACGCCGTAGAAAATTCTGCAATGTTTTTGTTTATTTTTCTAATTGTTGTTGAATTCATGTTTTGCACCCTTTGTCATGTCAGATACCGATGAGTACCTATTTGTAGGGTATAGACAGAACTTCCTATTTTATGGATATGGATTCACTACCTAGCTTCTGTCCACGGCTTCGCCCGCGTGGATGTTGGAAATTATTCTACGGGAACGTGCTACCGGGACAAAAAGCAGCCTATGTCCTTCCCCAGGATACTATCTAATCCCTTGCCAAATTTTATCGAAATCCGTTCAGTGGTTTAAGCATTTTCTTTCATACAAACCTTGTACTGGCAATACCAAACACAACAAAAATAGAATTATTCAATTTGGTGCAATCACTGCTGCAGTGGTGTAGTAACATAAAGTAAAAAGCACGCGTTGCATTATGGACCTAAAAGCGGTTCATTAAGAGTCACTTTACCAGCAAGTGTGTTGAAAAGATTTCTATTTATTTATTTATACGTATCAAATGCATACTTTCTTGAAATTATATATGGCTTTTATTAAATCACGGAAGTATCTAGCTTTTCTTTAAACATTAATAGTAATATTGTGTCTACTGTTTTTTTTTTGCGCCATGGCTGTGTCATTGCTGCCGCATTGTCTGACAAACTGTAGGCCCAAGTGGCACAGAGCTGGGTGCCTTGAGGCAGGCCATGAAGGAGATTTGGTTTCCGTCCGCCGTTCCGGGACGCCATAAACTGATTCCAAATTCAAAGTCAAATCATTTATTTCAAACTAGCTGACCCGGCGAACTTCGTACCGCCTAAATGTATAAGAAAATGAATTATCTTCATATTCTTTTTTCGTGAATGTTTCCCATGTTTTAACCCTTCGTATGCTTAAATGTGGATCCACGCGAGACACAATGGCTTTTTAATTGTGTCTGTAATTAAGGCATTCAACCGGTTAATAGTTATTCTGCTATTCGGGGCAGAGACAAATCCAACAAATCAAATATAATAAAAATCGATCCAGCCGTTCTTGAGTTATACTCGTATATGGTGTAACTAACCCGACTTTGTTTTATATATATAGATAGGCACATATAAAAGGCACTTTTGTACTTCAAAATTTACAAAAATATAGAATTGATTCTAGTGGCCCTTTCCAAAATGTAGTTTCGTATGGAGAAGAATGGGCATGAAACTCCACCGTTAGTCTATTGGATTCCGCCAAAAATTAAGAATGCTGAAGTAGAAGTGTTTTCATTTAATGTTTTGGCACATTTTATAATGAGAGAGCAATAGTATTGATTGTATGTATGCAATTGTAATAGATTAAACACATTAAGTATTATTATTGCAGAACGGAAGCCGTAGTTGGCTAGTGCAAGTGGATAGGTAGGTCCTAGGAGTTTTCCGGGCCACAAAACCATATAGGTTCATGAAATGGGAGAAGGCCCCAAGGTATTCAGCAGCGTTTATAAAAACGCTACCGATGGGATGCCGATCATGATTATCATCCACAAAATCTTGATTACCGTCATGGCCTCCTGCGTTCTATGCCATGTTCCCTTGGTCTGCACGACCATTTGTTTCTTTACGGTTAAAGGGTCATTAATATGAACGTACTCTATCTACTACATAATAAGCGGAGTTAACCCAAAGCACATTTCGCGTGGGTTTGATAATATAAATAAAACTTTACAGTATTTCAAAACAAATATTAAACACTCAACGGAAGTAATATGGACATAGAAATAAAAAAAAAAATACCTATATCTATGAATGTGGCCAAAACCCAAACACGAATTTGTGTACAAACTAAACGGGATATTGAATAAGGATAGATGCTGAGGACTATGGGATTTTTAAATAAGGATAAATGCCAAGTAGCTTTTCTAGTTGGTTTAGGTGAATAATTTTACATTCATATTAGAAAGTAGGTATGGAGGCCTTTGCCATAAAGTGGGACTAATAAAAAAGAAAAAATCATGTGTAGTGTAGTAATTACTCGGGGTTGGCATTGTTGTTCAATGAATACTGACGAATTGGATGTGCCACCCGAACCCTTAACCAAATTGTAAAGCTACTTGCTTTTTAAATTAGATACGATTCAAACACGAGTAAGATACCTTCTTCTGCTTCTCCCTGCTTCCAAGAATAAGACGATATTTTGTTTTTAGCTAGACTAACAACAATAAAATATGAATTGCTTACAAAATAAACTAGTGTTCGATCGATAAGTATTGACCGACATCTAATAAATAATACTTTATCTACATATCTATGTTTTATGGAATCTAGTGGGGCGTTTAAATATTGATAGCTTTCAATCGTAAGGTTTTACGACATATATGTTTTATGAGATACTCAGTTCCGCCTACTGAGGTTCCAAATCTCCGCCCAGTGTTTTGTTTTAACTTCGACGTAATCATTTTACTCTATACTTTATTACCTACTTTCATTATTTGTGACCAGTTTTTAAGTAAAGAGGATGGGATATTAATATGTAAAAGTTATGTTGTGTTAATCTACTGTTGTTGCTGACCGTAATATCCACCAATTTTTCCAAGAAAGATAGTAAGTAATATACTTAGTTATATCGATTCATTCTGTCGTATAAAGCGTAGTTACCTGTTTGTCTACGATAGAGCTACTAATATCTTTGTGAGAAACCCTAATATGTATATACAAATGGAACATATGGCGGCTAGTGAATCACAAATCATTTTTTTTTGCAAGCCGATCAGTTTCGGATACCTAAGTATGTAGTACTGATGGCCCACAGTGACCGCTGCGAGTTTGCACAGGATATGTGTGTGAGAAAATAATATATGTCATCAGAATGTTAAAAGTATTTTGATACTTTTGACATTCTATTGGCATATATTATTTTATACACCAATGTTTTAGGCTTTGGCCTATATATTGTATGAAAAACATTGACGTATAAAATACATCAAAGATGAAGAACATAACATTGTGAGGAAATGTATTGCCCTGCTCGCAGTTCAGGAGTGCTTCTGAGCTACGAAGTCAGAGGACTCGACTCCTCTTTAGGAGACGTCACCGTTAGTATCGAACACAAATACTAAATATATTGTTTATTTAATAAAAATCGGTGTTGTACTGTGCTATCTAACGTTTGTACTTGTAACCACCTCCCTACATGATGCTTAGTTGCGGGCGGATGCAATACACATGGGTATACGAAAAGGTTAAGGTAGTAATGATGTGCGGTTATTTACTTTGTTTGGTGTTTAGATTAGCCCTCCAAGAAATATAACGTTGCTTCATTATTAGCAGCAAGTTCCCAAGCACACGCTTTTGTTTTTTTTTTTGTGGTTGAGCACTTGGTCACCAGATGGTCAGTTGTTTGACAGATAAAAATATAAAACAGCCAACATTGTTTGGTTTCAAACCCTGCGTTTATACCCATATACAAGTTGTGATAGATACCTACCTACTCGTTTTCGACAAGTCTTGTAAAAGACTTGTCAAAAACATGTCGTGTATAAAAATATTCATAATTGTTGTACAGTAGTTGTCGCGGATTCAGATACCTATGTAGGTAAGTACCTATTGTTAGCTATTTTATTCATTTCTTTCACACTTTTGACAAGTTATTCTAAGGTGTTGGCGATAAACGGAAACAGTGGACACAACGTCATGTAGACAATAGATAAGTACATGTTTTATACCTTGTTGTACCTACTTAAATTCAAAATAATTACATTTGAGAATATCACTTTAAAAAAATGTGTATACTAAGCATACACGGATGTTATCAATATTTCGTTGTAAAAAATTACCTAGTTATTAAATAATCTTTACGTAATACCTAATTAGAAAACACTGATGCAGATGCTCTACGGTGTAGGTATGATGACAGTTGAACACACCTACCTATATAGAAAATTAACTACAACTAAATTCAGTAACGGTGCACATTCTTTGGGTAATGTATGTCCAAAACAAATCAAAACAACCGTAACTGTGAAACTTCCGTGAACCATCACATATCGAGGTGCGTGGCGGCGGCTCCGGCGGGCGCGCACTCACACGGGCTTGCGCACGCACACCCCGTCAGCGTCACCACTTATTGTTACGTCTAGTATTCTAACACATGTGGAGTTTCGACATACCTATAGGTGTGAACGGAGCGGGAGGCGGCAGGGTCGGCCGCCGATCTGTAAACAGTGGTTATCGACGCGCCGCCACTTGCCTCCACGGCATCTCCGGCTACTGCGCTATATTTATCCGCTCTGGAACTGACGCGTGCGGCTAAATCCGTTCGGCGCCGAGCGATGCCGGCCTCCTGCAACCACAACCACGTCACGAAGTGTCTCGGTGCACACCGGCGCTCCCTCGATGGACCAACGGAGCAGCTGACCGACACGCACAGCGGAATTCGCGAACGCTATACTACAACCAAAGAAAAATCGCAGGGCGCAGGCTTTTGGCTTTTTAGTTAGGAAACATAAAATGAAGCTCACCTGAGGGCAGGGTCTCAGTAGGACTTATGTGCAGGCGCAGGACCGGCGGCGACGCAGGCTTGGTGATGGTAGTAGGAAGGTGCAGGCGTGCGGTAATGGTGATGTGGCGGTGGCGACGCACGGTAAGTGTCCGGCACGGGGGAGCCGCTGCGGAACCCAGCCAGCTGGCAGCTGGGCGGCTCGAACAGGTCGCGGAACGCCGGCGGGAGTTGCTCCGCGGGAGGTTCGGGGGCTGAGTACCACCCGGACGTGGCCGCTCGGAACTCTTCCGCCACTAGTGAGTACGGTTGGGGCGAACAGTAAACGGCGGAAGCTGGAAGTCGCGGTTCACTGAAGTCATCAAGAGAATCGATAGGCTTATCATATCTCGCACAATCTGCGCCTGGTTCTCGTTTTGGCCTGCACTCGAAGATGCGCGGCTTCACGTCAGGCTTGACGTCTCGTTGTTGTCCTAGCGTGTCCGCCGCGCTCAGCGTCTCCTGGGCGGTGAGCGCCTCTTGGGCTTGCTGCAGTTGCTGTTGTCTCTTTAATGCTTCCTCCTTTTCTCTTAACGCGTCTTTCTTCTTGAAGCGACGCCGCCGACGTAAATAAGAACCGTTATCAAACATATTATACGAATCAGGATCCAGAGTCCAGTAACTTCCTTTACCAGGTTTTTTATCGTCTCTTGCCACTTTCACAAAGCACTCATTGAGGCTCAGATTGTGTCTAATGGAATTTTGCCAGCCTTGTTTGTTTTCTCTGTAGTAAGGAAATCGTTCCATTATAAATTGGTAAATGCCGTTTAGTGTAATGCGTCGTTCGGGGGCGTTCTGTATGGCCATTGCTATCAGCGCAATGTATGAGTAGGGCGGTTTGACCATATCTTTAGGAGCACCAACGTGCTGTTGATGTGGATGAAGGTAGGGGGCTCCATATCCATAGCGGTATTGTTCGTAGGCATAGGGTGTGACACCGGCTGAATAGCCACCGGCGGCTCCTCCGCGGTACGCATACGGGCTCTGTTCACCAAACAACGCGTGCATTTTGCCGGCTACGTTCACTGTCGCAACATGCTCAACCCGAAAGCGCGGGACCTCCGACGCGTTGCTCTTACGGCAACAAAACGACGACTGACCGATTTTGTTTAGATTCACAACAAGGCCGGTTTACATAGCGGAGGCTAAGCGAGAGACGAATGAGCGGTGGTGTGGGCACCGGCGTATGGCTCGCTGGTGCCCCGCCCTCGGGCGCGCGTCTTGCTCTCGCTGCCGACCAGGACCATGTGCATCTCTGTCGCGCCGCCGACGTGGGGTGATGTACGCCCAGGGCACAGTATGGGCGGCGCTTGCCTCACCGCTGCCGTACTGCCCCTTTGTAACACTCCTTACCCTAGTCCTGTCTCCTGACCCATTGTCCATCTGTCAACGATTCCAGCATTGACATGCGTTGTTTGACTGGTCCTCTAATTTTAGAAAAACTTAAAGTGAAAAGTTCACAATACCGGTAGTAGGTATTGTTACTTTCCAATCTCAATGTTACAACAAAATTCGACCGGAAATGAAGTTATCGGTTTAACTTTTAGTATTGTTACCTATTCACTTGTCTACGTTAACCGACGAATATAAAAAGGTGTCTACGCATACGTAAATCTAGGTGGGTATTTTGTGTTTTTAATAGGGCAATGTCAATAGGTACTGAAAGACCACCAAATGACACATACCTAAAGACTGTTTTCAAGATTCGCAGATATGTTTGACTACTTCGCTTTTTGTGAACCGTGCCGACTGATAAAATTAAATGTACACAGGCGGAAGTAGAGACTGAAAGTTGTTGACGCAGGCGATGTGTGAAATAAAATTAAGTATAAAATATTGATTTTGAAAAAAGTGGTGACCCAAATCAACAAACTTTATGACATTACTACCTGCTTCTGCAACCTTTAGCTCAGAAGAGATTATAGGGGCTTCCACTAGAAGTTGCTTTTAAGTATTCTTTTTAGGGTTCCGTACCGAAAGTGCGTCATCTGAACCCTTTTAAGTACCTACCTAGGTAGATAGGTACTATAAGGCTGAGCCGTCTTCTTGAAGTAGGTACCTAAGTAATGTTATTAGACTGATAATTACTTGATCTCTTCTACCTTCAATGACTTATTTTTCAGGGTCCATAATGATCTCATAAGTACCAACATATTGTAGAATGCAATACATTATTGAGTATTATGTATTGAAATATTAAGTCGTTTTAAAAAGATGGCAAATGCAAGAAGTCTAATAGGTACCTGCTGAACGGCAATTTCACAAACAAATTAACAGTGAAAGGTTTTTGAATTCCCATCTATTTTAAAAGCTTGACCGATTTGTTATTTTGTTAATGGTTTTTTTCTCTACTTTTTATGTCAAAAAACTGTGAAAGGAAGTTTTATAACAACATCATTGCAAAATACATGGTGGCTTAAATATGTAGGTATTATTGAAGCTAACTCAAAAAGTACCAATTCATATGTGACCATCGCGCGAGCTACCTGTACCAAATGAAATAAACAATTTTCAAAATCGGTCCTCAATTAATGAAAATATCGATGAACATACCTACATAAAATATACACACAGACGAATATTGAACATTATCCTTTTTTGAAGTCTGTTAAAAATGAGCGCGATTTTGGTGCTACGCGCAGAGCTACGGCGTAGCACTAGATTGTGTCCGGTTTGCAGTCTGTAGCAGGATTTCTTGGTCTTACACTTCACTTTGAAACGTTCTTGGGAACTTTACAATATTCTTAGGTGAAATTAATACCATTAGTCTTACCTTACGATTTCGTCGAGGCCGGTGAATGATTTTAGAATCTAAAATTCTCCCTTAGGTATTTAGCTGTCACTGTTGCTGGTTGGCCGCGAATTACGAGTTGTAGGTCGTAGGTTCGAACCTAGACAAGTGCTTTACTTTGTGTAAATCATTTGTCTCAAAACGGTGAAGAAAAATATCGTGAGGAAACCGGCACGTCCTAGAACTAAAAGTTCGAAGACATGTGACATATCATGTAGTGTACGGGCCACTCCCTCTCACCGAGAAGGACGCCTGTGTCTCACCAGTGTGAGCATTATAGGCTGATTATGTTGCTGTTCGCATCGCATGGTCCT
The DNA here is from genome assembly GCA_947508005.1 of Amphipoea lucens. Lineage (NCBI taxonomy): Eukaryota > Metazoa > Arthropoda > Insecta > Lepidoptera > Noctuidae > Amphipoea > Amphipoea lucens. The sequence continues at coordinate 19,843,168 of OX382355.1, forward strand.
TTAGCAATAGCTACGTCGTTACCTCTAGTTGCTTACCAACTAAATGAATGCAAGAGCTCGTGAAGTAGACCGCGCCTGTAGCTTGAAGCCTTTGTAATAAACCATAAACAAATTACTAACGTTAATTTTCATATTTTCGTTAGGTAGATATTAATTCATTACGGGCCTCTTATCAATAAGAATTTGAGGTTTTGGATAATATTTTAGTAATTTTTGGTTATACACGTTGTGGCCCTGTAGCTTGGGGTCCCCGGAAGTATCTTTGATACAGCTGATATGGCGGTATTAACGCCCTTGGCCCCCACATCGAAGTTCACCTCCTTCTGTATGCGCCAAGAACTTGTAGTGGTGTTAGTTGGTATGACCTCTACCCACTTTATAAATGAATCCACTAGAATAAATAAGTATTGTCCTGAAATAGCATTATGAACAACAGTGGTTCTTGTTGTACTTATTGAGTGTCCATTTATTGCCAGATAGCACCTCTTAATTCTGAGTGTTGTGATGCACTGCGGCGTAGGCCTTTTTACATGTCCAGGATTCAGCCACCGGATGGTTTTAGAGTACGGTACGTTTTTATTTTTTTTATTGCTGAATGGGCCTGCTCTTGACCTCGATTAAGCCTGATGGAAATCGATGGTTGAGGTCTATGATGGAACGAGCTTGCCCAGAAGATGCTTACGGCACTAGAACTCCCACGCATCGACGAAACACAGCAGGCTGCTTGACGCCGGACTCCGGTGGGAGGGTGGTAGCAAACCAGGCAGGCGTTAGCCCTACCACCGCAAGGGAAGAATTGACCAGTCAAGTAAGGTGTTGGGTGTGACTGTCTAGGATGCGCCGAACGCTCGGTTCAGTTGAGTAACTAGCGGAACAAATTGCGCTACATTAGGAGGCTTCTTCATGCATCCCAGAACTACTATAGGTACTTATACCTAACTCGAATCTTCACGTTTCCGTGGGGGCCTTCCTCCAACGTGAAGATTGAAAGAAATTACAGGGGACGTACCTCTTTCTACCTTTACCTGATATGTAGGTACCTGGTATACGGCAGTCTTGCACAGCTACAAGCTAAAGTGCAAGGTATTATTTTTTTCCATTCTACAATGTGGAAATGTCAATAAATGAAAACACTGGCAATACTAATGAGTAGGAGTATTAGGAACTATCGAATAAATGTAAAATTGAATAAAAAAAAAAAGTTTTTTTTCTAACAAACTAAGTAGTAGTGAAGGACCGACTATGGATTTTGTCAATCTTTGACTAGCTATAGTGAGTAAACTATTGGATATTATGTGGTCAAATTTTTGTATGCAGACTGGGAACGTCATTAGATATTACGAAGTTTACCTAATTTAATGTCGTATTGTAAGCAGTCTCCACCTTGTATATGCACATTCTTTCCGACAATTTCGTGGGTTTATGTCTGTGAACAAATGTTTTGGGTTCACAGGCGTTAAACTAGAAGCAATGCTCGCGAAATAATATTTTGTAACAATTTCTCGCGCAGCGCCAGATCGAAACTTGAAATTCATTCCAGTTTCTTTCGAAGTCCATCTTTTTTTCAATGTTTAATTCGAATAATACTAAGTTCCCTGTTTCACAAAATATTAGAATAGTTAAAGCCGTTCGGAAAATTTGGCCAAAATATTGAGACAATATAGCCACAATGTAACATGTTGATTGAAAGTCTATATGGGCACAAAGTTAAATCATGGCCAATTTTTTGAGATATAACTACCTAAGTGGCCGTTCTCTTTCTTCTTTCATCTTTCTGACTTCATCTAACGTTGAAGAGCAAAAAAAAAAGTATCGTTCGAATGAACGACTTAATTAATTTGCGAATGGTACCATCCAATCATCCAATTTACCTTTTATAAGGAAACTAGCAGACCGTTGAAGGAGGTTGTCCCCGCATTAGGAATAGTAAGTATACCTACTCATCAGACGGCACGGTGGCTTGTTCCCAGGAGCTCCAAATCTATTGTTCTCCAAAAATTTTCTTTCCATACATTGATTCCCAAGGGCTCCATAATTTTATCAGTTAAAATAATAAAATATTAAAACTATTCCCGGTGTATTCCCGTTCGTCCCACTGACTTCGTCCCCGTCGTGGGACGAACGGGAATTCGTTATTTTTTTTCCCGATCGTCCCACTAATTTTATTGATGGGACGAACGGGAATAATTTATTAATTATTTTCATGTATTCCCGTTCGTCCCACCGATTTACAAAAATAATATTAAAGGAGAATGGGCATTTTGGTACTCGCTCCAATAGCAATCATTGTGGTGTCATTGGATAGGTCTTTTCATCAGGAAACATATTAACTATGGCGACTTGTCCCAAATCCTTGTCCAAAAACTACGGGAAGCCGCCAAAGTTCCAGTTTTAGTTGATATCATAATTGCAAATACGATAATATTACATACCTATCATGATTGAAGATACGAAAAATAAAAATGTTAAACAACATTATTCAAAACGAGAAATGTATTGTGTTACTACCGTTTTCATCACTGACCCCGGCGCCTCTTTTGGACATTGTTACGCACTATAAACGTTTATCTTGGCTAGTGTTGAGGACTATTGTTGTGCTTATCGATTTGGATCATCGTTATGGAAGAACATCGCAACTGTGTGATGTGTCGGCGAGGCCTACATCGTGCTAGATATCAACAGCATGTTTTAACATATTAAATACCGAACATCAAAAATTGTACTGAGTACTTAAAAGTTGACCTTATGTGTATACTATTAGGGTTAAAGGTTACCATAAATGTTCATTGATTTTAAAATCGCCGCAGCTGTGTTAAATAACTTCCACATACCCATCGATGACAAAATTCACTCAGAGGCCTTCCTAAACATAATCAGAGAGAAAATAGGTTCCCCGAATCTACTTTATGATTATGTAGAAAGAAAACGCTTGAATAGCCGAAGAGCGGATTTACAAAGAATAGAAAGTCACGGAATACAGGACTTCCCACTACTGACGGAAGAACAGATTATTTTACTTTCTTTGGGCACCTATCAACTGAAGCTAGCCCGATCCTACTGCAACGAGCATTTATCAAATGGACTATAGGTACATTTTAGAAATGTATAGAGAAAGCGCACTCCAGGATTTAAATGAATATGACATAAAAGAAGATTTTACGCGGACGCATACAGTCGCGTCACGTACGGTCAAGAACTTATTATTGCTATTTATTGATAAAAAACAATGTTAATGAAAACGAAACCAATATCCATAACATTTTATGCAATTATTACTGCACGTGTATGACCGTACGACGAACAGTCGGCACTTGTGCTCATATAGTTTCAATCGTGTAGTATCTAGGATATGCCAGACATGAAGGCTTCACTGCTCCTGCAGCGTTCCTCAGCAATGTCATTATTGATAAAGATAATAATTAAAAAAAAATGTTTCTTACTTATGTTATTTTTTTTTAATTCATTTTAGTACCTATTAAGCAAAACACACATGATTCTATACAAGACAACTATATAATATCACCATTATCTTAATCAAATAAAAACAAAAAAAATATTAAATACTTAACACAAAATAACTCCTTCCGACAGCAAATGGAGACAAGCGACTCAGTTATCATTAATCCTTGTAAAAAGACCTTTCCAATGATACATAGTATATTATAGCTATTGGGGCGAGTACCAGGCTTCATACATATTTATACATATTTGCCCATTCTCCTTTGAAAGTAAACTACGAAACAACGATTAAACATTTTACGTACAATATATAATAATAATAATATAATAATTTATCATTTATTCTCTCTTCACAAAGCCGACTTAAAGTTAATGGTACAAAGAATGTCTCAGCTATATTCCAACTTTGTGAGAGACTGGTGCCTGATATAGGTTTTTGGGAAAAACCTGTGTTACAGGTCACCAGGCCCCTTCCACGGCTAGAATTAGCTTTTACAGAGATACCGTGCAAGAGTCGAAGTTAAACAATATGCATAACAAAAAATAAAACCATGTAAGAGTTAAACAATGTGCATAATATAAATAAAAGAAAAAGTAATAAAAATAAAAATACCTACCTATAAAATTATTTAATGGGACGAATGGCACTAATCTAAGAACATATTCCCATTCGTCCCTCTAAAATCCTGAATGGGACGATCGGGAACAAATTTAATATTATTTTTGTAAATTCCCGTTCGTCCCACGACGGGGACGAAGTCGGTGGGACGAACGGGAATACACCCTATTCCCAGCGGCTCCAAAACAAATCGCGTAAGGTCAACAAAACACAAATAGCTAAAATTTATGTTATAATTTCGTGGTAAATAGTTTCAGTACAAAGGTAGTCACAAATCAATATTATGCTAAGTATGTACTTATATACATACCTATTGTAAAATTGAAAACAATAATCTCACAATGCGCTTTCTGTCATCAAAAATTTATTTTATGACACACAATATGAAGTTAGAGAATTAAAAATTACTGACTTCTCATTTAAATTGACCTTTCTATTTTTCAACATACTTGCTAGTAAAGTTGCTCATAATGAACCGCTTTAAGGTCCATAATGCAGCGTATTAAAAACGTGTGCTTTTTACTTTATGTTATTAACAGACAAAAACAAGATTATTAAAAAATGTTGGGTACTTTTAAAACTTTTCGTAACTTTAATCGATCTCTTTCTGTGATTGCTAATCTATGCTTATCATTATATAGTGATTACTAGGTATATAACAGTATTATTTTTGATGTGAAAATGTTCCTTACATGTCTCACTTTTTCAATATCTGTCAAATGCAGAATCTATTATATATATCATCTGTCAATAGTAGATTATGATGTAAAAAGTAGAATCTTTCAAATGTCGACTTAACGGATAATTTATTTGTTGAATCATAAATTAATTGTATTATAAATATATAGGTACATTTTTTTGCAGTTTGTACTTTAAAATTTTTGGAGCTCATGGGAATGATTTTATTTATTTAATAATAAATTGGCTTTTAGTTTTGGAGCTGTTGGGAATAAAATTATGGAGCGCATAGGAATAAGCCTTTTTTGGGAGTTGGTTGTTTTTTCCTGTAGGTACTTCTGTACTTCACCGTAGAAAACTTTCCGGTCAGTGGGTCGTCTTAGGCGCGTCCATCCTGGCTGCACTTCGTTAGGTCTTTGTCAGTCGGTTACGGGTAGTGAGAATCCCGAAAGTCTGACAACCAGTCTGGCTGAGAAGTATCGTGTTTCCCAGTAGGCAACAGGGTCGTGGAGGACAGACAGGCAAAAAAAAAACTCAAATTAATTAACGATACTGACAAACGGAACGAAGTCTTAAACTGTTACCTAACAATATTATCAATATATCGTTATTAGTATAACGATATAATAACGTTATTCATATCGATACCCAACGTTGCCAGCTTCACGACTTCTAAGATGACGAAAAAGTATGAAGAATAACGTTACCTACTTATGAATCTGTAACGTTTCACCTGTAGGTAACGTTATTACAAGCGGATAAGCTAAGGATAATAATAATATCGTTCTACGAAAATAATATTCTATAACGTTATTTTTTGTAACGATATTGATAATTTTAGGTTTTAGTATCGTTACAAATTTTGGAACGTTATACGATAACATTAGTGGTACAGTTACCGGCACATAAGTTGGCAAGATATTTCATAGTGGGGGAAGTTCGCGCATGGAAAAATGTATGAAATTGTGCATGCGCGAACTTCCCCCACTACAAAATATGTTGCCAACTTACGTGCCGGGTATAATAACGAAGCGAAGTTCATTTCGTTTTCAAGTCCCTGCTTTGTAGACCATTTTGAAAAAAAGATATAATATGCTGAGATAATTAGTCCAATGAACTACACAAAAAAACTACGTTGTTGCATTATGGGCACTATGGACTAAGTCAAAGTTACATGCTCTGTGACTAAAGTCTATAGTGCCCATAATGATAGTACACACGGCTACACATCAAGCTATACATAACCAGTATAAACTGACTTCTGATAGTACGAAAAACCTATACAATACGAGGTCAACTCAAACTGGAAATGTATAGCTTGATGTGTGGACGTGTGCACCACGGACTTTACAACGATCTTTTAACGCTTGAAACTTTTTTTGGCGCTTGAAACTTTGAAAAACATTGACAGAGACGCGTTTTTTTTTCAGGTTTGCACGGTTTGTGCATTTAGTTTAGGTTTTTTTTTAATTTTCTTTCAGAAAGGACGCGTCCGCTAAGTTCCAGGTTTCAAGTTGGTAAACATTATTTGGGAAGTCGTATTGAAAAAAAAAAACATGGCAGTCATAGTTCCGATTATGCATATGCTTCGTTTTCATTACAATATTATCATTTGCTGCCTTTTCCGTTTTCAGCGTTGAAACACTAACATGCATTAGTTATCTGTGTGTCCGTAAAATGAAATGTCAATGGCTAAAAGGTCCCAGCAACCAGGCCATTAAAATAATAAAAAAAAAATCAAATGTCAATGTCAATCTTTTCGTTTGCGTTGCGCGGCAACGGCCTAATTGATGGTAACAGAGCAACTCTTCGTCTTCTCTATTTATTATTCAATGTAGGTACTCAGTGAGGGCTGAGGGCAACTGAGAGTTGAGTTGAGATTGAGACTGACTGTTTTTCTGTGTTAATTGATTCAATTAGGTTTTTATACTTATTAAATTGGTTAATTCTTTCAAGCAAAACCATGCGACGACCCACTGACCAACCATGCTTGCAAGGCGTCGTGGTGAGGCTTTACGTGAATTATTATAAGCAAAACAGAACGAAAAATGAAGGGTCGTCAATTTAAGCGTCGTCGGCGGAACGACGATCATAATTCATAATCTATTCAAAGTAAGAACTAATAAGTGATACATTACTTTCTAGCATTCTAGATAATAAAAACAATGTAAGTATTGTTATGACATAATGATACTTACCGATACTTAGGTACAGCTAATAAATTGATTCCATAGCAGTTGCTAGGGGAGAGTAGTATACTTATTCCTTGCTTAAAGGTTTTCATAAACTGCATAGGTACTGGAAGTCCCGGGTCATAAACGAGATTATATTGACGTGAATATTCGAGGTTATACGAGATCCTCCGTCCTAATAATCCTCATCATAATCCTCCTTCTTCCCTTATGTGAAGTCCGGCTTTAATAAGCAGTATCATCAATCACTTCTTGTACAATCTGTTTTTTTTACTATGGCTATCATATTCAGTTTACAGTAATGATCTAACTTCAAACAGATACAACTTTTATTATTGCCAAATGCCAAAAGATCCTTGGACAGTTAAATGTGTACCTATTATAAAAAAAATAATGCACCTAAACGCCTGTTTTGTGTGTTTGTTGTCAAATGCTTCAATTGCAGTTGCTAGATGATCAACGTACATCAATCATGTAAAAATTGACTATTGCAAATTGATTGTTTCGGGGACATACACAACAACTTTCGATTAAAAAAGAGAAAGATAAAATTTCGACAAAAATGAGATCCTACATCATTAGAGGTAGAGTAGGAAAATAGGTAGTGTTCTAAATTGCAATATTTAACTTAACTATTACTGCTTTGATTTCAGTTAGTGATCCACTATTATAGTGATGCTCTGTTTAGTGATCATTCAGCCATGACAGCCTGTACCAGACCACAACAAAAACTGGATAAAGGCATTACATAGAATGATTAGTTCAACAATCACCAATGGACTATGGAATTTAAAGCAACATATTAAGACATAAAATTATGCACAGTGATTAGACAAAGGTTGGTAATGCATGTGTTTAAAAATGTTCTACTCAATATTATTGGTAAATGCAATAGGTTGTACTTATCCAATATTTTTTGCCTGGCTATGCCTATACTCCACTGTAACATTTGGGGTTAGCTTTCAGTACTTAGGCTTTAAATATTTGGAAAATAGGTAGTCAAAATGACAAGGAAATTAATACTACTTTTCTGTGGATATAAATTGCACTCAGTAGGCATGTAGATATCACAGTACAAACAGTTATCTGAGTTGTCTAGTGTATTATGACACGGTTGGTATTGTGGCCAAGCAATATGTTGCTGGAGTACATGTTGGGGTTCCATTCCCACAAAACATTGATTTGGGTCTAAGTGTCCCTAGCATACATTTGGCCCATTTATTCAATTGTTTTGTGAGAAACAAATAGGTATGTAATAACTAAAAGATATATACACATAATTATGTTTTTATTCCTTGTCTGTTTATGTTTGTGTACTTAAACTGTTAAATAAATACCCATGAAACTAATAATAATATATACTTTTTCATATTATTCCAGGTTGCTCATCTGTTAACTCCTTCTAGACAGCAGAAGCCCTTTGATTCAAGAATATACAAGAAGAACAAAAAAATGGCAAACATAGTACTTAAAATGTGAATCAAGCTGCCTATTCTCTTTACAACTTTTCCTTATTTTCATAATGGACTTCTGTATGTGTATATTTTCTGTATATTAGGACAATACTGATCTATATTTAGTTCAATCTAGCCTTAAAAGTCTAATTTGAACTATGCATGTATGTTTATTTATTTATTCTGGTCAGCAGCTGTACTTGGAAATCAAAATTTTATATTTTGTAACACATAGTTTCATTTAGTGACATCTGTTGCCATCTGGTATAATCGCTACATCATCAGTACTAAGTAACGTGTTTGGTAATGTTCCTACTCATAGATAGATGGCGGTAGTGTTTCGGTCATGGCTTTCTTTGTTCTGCATTCATACCCTGGAATTGATTTTATTAGAATTATTTACTAATCTTATTGGCTAGGATCATAGTCTGAAAATAAACATGCAATAAGACAGCAGAATATGTTTACCCCAGTTTATTTTCAAATCTTGTCTTGTCTAATGGATGATGATTAAAGATGTAATCTTAATGAGCAAAAATGATTAGAATTCTATTATGTTGAGTAAATGTGAAAGTGACAATTTGATAACGTGTTAAATGTGCGCTTCTTCTGCACTCAACAACATTCTGCACAAGACTATTCACACATAACCACTGCTTGTCCAAATTTTGTTACTGATATATGGTGTGGTTGTGGTTATGTGAATGGGCCCTTAGTATGAAAATTAGTTCTTCTATAAATTCTACATGGCATAGTTTCAAGTAGTCTGTCAGCATTAGGCATTTTCTTGTTAGACTTTTGTCACACTGATTATTATACTTCTTTCAACTATTCTGAAACATAATACATACTTTATCCACTTGTTAATTAATCCTTAATCCAGTCAAGCACCTCGCGTCGCCTATTGGCGACGAAACAATAGAAAATCAATTGTGCCTCATTAAAACAATGTTTTATTTTTATACTAGCTTCTGCCCGCGACTTCGTCCGCGCGAAATTCGTACTTTCCTCTAAAAGTTTCGAAAATGTATGTTGGTATGATCTTTATAATTAATTTAGATAAATAAGTATTCGGACCAATTTTTAAGTTTATAGAACAAAGGAATCAGATTTTTCAAATAAACTGTATCCCCGCTTTTCACCCCCACAGAGATGGAATTTTGAAAAATCGTTTATGACATTGGCTCGACAAGTTAAGGCTCTAACTCTCATAGAGTTTAACCGATTTGCTCTTTCCTCTGCCGATTCTTGAGATCGCGTAATTCTCATTCTCTTAGCTTTACTCGAAGTTCGAGATAAAGATAATGGTTTTTTAGGTGGCATTGTGTAATAATCTACGGTAACGAAAAGGCTGTCAGTTACCTAACAAAATAACCTACGTTAGAGGTCCTAACTTTAGCTACCTTACACTTAAAATCTTAATGACTATTTACACAACTCACAACAAAAAAGAAATGAAAATAAAGCTGAAACGCCTGTGCAATACTATCTACCTATACCTACTTCACTTAAAAGTAATTATACTTATAACTGCTTTAATTAATAAAAGTACCTACGCTTAATAATTTTTAATTTGAACGAATATTTAAGCACTACCAAAACAACTCATACCTATTTTACAAAATAACAACAAAAGAAATTCAAATAAACTATTAAAGACTAAAAGTCGCGCTGATAAGCACGGTTTCTCAATATCAATTATTGTCTGTCAATAAGGTCGAACGCTCTGAACGCATCAACAGCCAAATATTGAATGAAGCTCCAGCTCGCTCTCGGACCTCCCGCCTTTTTATACCCTACCGCCACCGCCGCGACCCGTGTCGAGCGCGGCAACCGTTACACAAAAATAATCCTTATAGCATGATTCAGTATTCACGTGCGACGCGACGGCGCGATGGCTTATTTCATGTATAAGTTTGGTGTTTCTATACCGATTTCTATGATTCTTTTTTTATTGAATAGATAATAATGTTAACTTTTTTAAATTATGGATGAGTGAGAGTATTATAAACGTAAGAGTAAACAAATATAATCAGAATGCTCCGAACTGCTAAGCTATCAGGAGTTACACGTGTTATTGTGAGTCAACCATAAAAGATAGACATATGCTGTTGCGGGATATTTTTTAGAAAATTTTATGTAGAATATTTCCGTCATACATGATTTCTATGTAACTTTAACCGTTAAGGCTGCACACGCGACGGAAGCTTAAAAAATGGAGTAACTTCTCCCGTTTTCCCAACATTTCCCTTCACTACTCTGCTCCTATTGATTGTAGCGTGATGAAAAGTATACTATAACCTGCCCAGGAGTATGAAGAATAATTGTACCAAGTTTCGTTAAAATCCGTCGAGTAGTTTTTGTTTCTATAAGGAACATACAGACCGACAGACAGACAGACAGACAGACAGACAGACAAAAATTTTACTGATTGCATTTTTGGCATCAGTATCGATCACTAATCACCCCCTGATAGTTATTTTGAAAATATATTTCATGTACAGAATTGACCTCTCTACAGATTTATTATAAGTATAGATGAAGGTTGAACACATTACAATGGTCCCGGTTTGGGTGTGGTTAAAGAAGATTTGATTTTTAGTTGAGCATAATAATATGATTGAAATAATTTATGTGTACTTATTGTCTTATTCGAAAATCTGGCTTCCATCCTCAATACAGTCGTTCTGATATACTGCAATTTCTGTATTGCAAATTCAGTTTTTAGATTTGGCTACAGAGATTTGATCCTTCCTGTTGACAGGTCTCATAATAATCCACAAGTACTAATAATATTACAAATTCGAAAGTAACTCTCTCTGTATGTTACCTTTTCACGCCTAAACCACTGATAGGATTTCGATAAAATTCGGCAAGAATATACATGGTATCCTGGGAATGACAGGCTGCTTTTGGTCCCGGTAGCACGTTCCCGTGGAATAATTTTCGACATCCACGCGGGCGAACCCATGGGCAGAACCTAGTATACAGTAATATGTTGTAATTATTTTTTTTAATCTCAATAAATTGTTTTCTGAAAATCTGAATTCTAATAATAATTAGATATATTTTATTCTTTTTGTTCGTATTGCATGTTGTATCTATGTAGGATTCTTTATACCTTCGAAGCATTCCGACAGCTGGATAATACATGAGGTGTCGGATATCGTCTCGTCTAGGTTGCGCGATTGTTATAGGTTTTGTTTTTATAAAACTTGAATGGCACATTTTATATGGTAAAGTCGTGATTTATTTCATTTTCTTTAATTTATACCACTTCCGTGTTTTCTATCGTTAATTTAATAAAATCAGGTAAAATGCTGAGCTGTGAAAAAATCAAATTTGTAAGCCAACGCAATCAAAAGATACAGCCGTTTATGCCGCTTTCCGCAAATTTTCGACGCTCGCAAGGGAATCAAAACCTACTACTTACTTCTACTTCCCGTGAACTCAGAATCTTGAAATTTGGTACGAAGCAACGCAACGTCTTATAGCACAGATAAAGGAAACATTACGAAAACCCTAAAATTTTTAGTTACATCATAATATAGGTAATAAAAATATTACTAATTTTAAACTTACTACCCCTTTCCTCATGAACGCGTAGAGGTATTAAATTGAAATTCGTATCAAATACTCAGGTCTATAATACCTTTAAGCTGCAACAAAATCAAACTTCTTTGTCAACGCAATCAAAAGAAACAGCAATTTAAGCCGCATATATATATTTTCAAACTCGCAGCTACTCGCAAGAGAATCAAAACCTAAAGGGTACTTCCAGTCGACCTAGAATCTTGAAATTTGGCATGAAACACACATATAAAGGAAACATTCCGAAAACCTTAAATTTTTATACGGAACCCTCGGTGCGCGAGTCCGACTCGTACTTGGCCGGTTTTTTTTAGTTATGGTCGGGTTTTTTATTTTTCATTTTTTTTTTCGGAGCAACCCTTCATTAGCCTGCATGTCTTCGTGTTTCTAGCAAGTTATTTAAATATTTTGTCGTGTCCAGAAAGGTACTATTTGGCCATTAGTGGTATTCATTCTTCAAACCCCAATCGCGGTTTTGCGGCTTGTGCTGATTCATCACCTTTATGAGATGTTCGTCCGAGTCCAATCCTGAGGTTATTTTTAGAAAAACCGAGCCAAGCATGCTCAGTTTTTCGAGGATTACGCTAAGCTTGCTAATAAGACAAGTGAACGTCATATTCAAGATTCGTTAGTTTCTTTATTCCTGGTTATCGTTATCCTAATACTAATTTGTATTCAAAATTCCAACTATTTAATACAACACTGACGGTGCCTGTAAAAAGTATAGGAGACAGTAAAGTGGTTGTGAATGGTTGCAGTGCCATTGCAAGACTAAGCAGAATAATCAAATCAAAACTAATACGTTAATTTACGTACAAAATATACCTAATGATGTAGATTACTAATCTGTTATTTATGTTTAAATACCCACTTAAGATTTTTTTTTGTAATTGGCACTAATAACATCTAAAAGTATTTGAGGCATGTGTCTCGACCACGGAAACTCCTTTACTTCAAACACATGTGCTTTAAGAGTTTCTGATGTTCTTTTTTGGGCAGGATTGTATTCCTGGACTATCAATCCGTCCGGACTTTTCGGGGGAAATGGTATAATTTCAATCGTGTCTTGGTGAGTAAACCAACTTAGATAAATTCGAACATTGTGTATCGAACAGTTATTTTCTATAAAAAAAATTGGTCTTGTTTCCGGAAAGCAAATTGCTATACCTACTGGGCTTGAGAGTACCTAACTTCCCGATATTTTGTTGTGATGGGATCCAGGGATTTCCTGAACAAACTGCGGGCTTGTAAACTGGACCTCAGGATTGATGGTTGTGGCGTGGAACGGGTTCTGGAAGCTCATAATCTAAGTGTAGTATTTGACGGGCAGATGCATTTTGAAGCACATATCGTCGACCGTAGGTTCAATTGAGGTAAGGGACAAAATACCCAAAATGAGTTGAGTATACAGTTTTGTTTAGAACTTTTCGCTCTATCGAATGGTGAATAGGGTGGACGTACCAGTCCCAAACCAGTCGCCTGTAGTTGACCATTTGCGTAAAAAAGTCAACATTTTAAGAATACGCGCCAATATCTATAGGTTTTTAAAATCTGGGTTACCTTATTACATCTTTGAGAATCTACTACTGTGAATTTCAGGTGAATTAATAAAAAAATATAGCTTTCTTTTTAATTTTTGTCGCTACGTGTCTTGTTCACTCGCCGTTCGGCCGCCATTGCTATAAGGAGCGCTCAATGAAAGGTAAAGTTCAATCTATTTAAAATGTAGTATTTTTTAAGTAAATTGTAAATGTTTTGTGAAATATATTTAATATATTTATCAGTGTAATGATTGCAGATATAAATTTGAACAAATTTTTTGTTTTTAATAGGTTTCTGAGACTGGTTAACTACTGGAACGCATGTTGTATAGGTTGCCTATAGTTGACCATATGGTTTACTACTGGTTATTTCTTAAACTTGCGTTTTTTGTCATTATTATTGATCTTTCAACAATTCCCTTTGATTATATTGATGAACAATACAAAATTGTCGATTTTAATTAACATATTCCAGTAGTTGACCAGTGGTTTGGGATAGGTACATTCATAGTGTTCGTGGAGTTGACCAGACATTGTATGTTTTAGGCGTCCTGCTAAAATTGACTTGATTTTTTTTTCAATATACTTATTCAGGGTGTAAAGAGTGAACCTTTCATGTTTACCTTTTCTATGGACGATTTTATTTTAGAATACTTACTTAACTTCAAATAATGATTACTTTGTTTTAGCCACGAAATGCCACCCAAGAAAAAAAAAATTAAGTATAACCAAGAAGATGTAAAAAAGCAATGGAAGAAATTCAAGTGACTGGAAAAATTAGGCAAACCTGTTGGATTCTAATTGACCAAATTTCTTTAATAGATTTTCAACTTTATTGCTAAAGCATAAGGTTCAAAGTTGATTGGGAAAATTTGACACTTTCGGGTAGCTTGATGTGCTGGCGTCTGTACAAAAGTTAGATCTCAATAAACGTTGATTTTAAAATTGAATAAATGGCCTTTTATTTTATTCATGTATAAGTCAATACGTTGGTCAATTACTGGCTCAATCTTGGTCAATAACCGGGTATATGTTGGTCCAACTAAGGAACAGTCCAACTTTTAGGATTTAACTCAAAATTACAGCAATTCCTAAATACTTATGCAGCAATGATTTTTAATCCTCATTTTGTCTTTAAGCAAACTTTAAAAATAATATAGAACTAAAGTCTTCCGTCAAAATCTGTTAAAATGACAGTTAATTAAAGTCAAAATATCTTCTTAACTGGTTTGGGATTGGTACGTTCACCCTATGAAAAATTCTTGCTTAAGAAAATGTTACCCTAATGATTTTTGGATACCCTTACCCTAATGATTTTTGGATCCAAATTTCGAACCAGCCCCATAATAACGTCCGAAAAAATACTTTGTCGGCCTCTCCTGAAAAATCGTATTTTGTCCCTTACCTCAATTGAACCTACGGTCGACGATATATTGGGAGGCCGTGCGCATTTGCTTCTACCGACTTACGTTCCTACATAATTGTGGATATGCGTGTCATGCTGTGCGAGTCACTTGTTCTATCCAAGCTGAATTATGCTGATACTATATGGGGCGTGCATTCTCGGTAGAAGCGAAAGACTGATTCAGCGGGTGCAGAATGCTTGTACAAGATTCTGCTACAATGTCCCACCACGATCACACATCACTCCATTAAATAAGGGTAATTTGATGAGAATGTCAGCTGTCAGCACGCAGAAAGCTGCACCTGGCTACCCTACTCTTTGACACAATTCTCACAAAGATGTTACGATGATGTTGTCACGCGATGTTAACAAAATTAAAACTAGAGCATCTTACATCATGGTAGCCTCGTCGCATAGAACTGCTGCATTCCGTGGTAGTTTCGAATTCGCTGCCTCCCGTTGCTGGAACGACTTACCACCTCCTTTTCGTGCTATAAAGACAGTTGGTACTTTCAGATTTTAAACAGCATTTTCTGCAGCTTCCAAAAGATACCAAACTTTGAACCTACCTACCCTTGATGTGCACGCAGCTAGAAATGGTGGTCCGAGCGTTTGGCAGCGATTGTTCACTGAACAGGCACAGCAGTTGTTTTGCATCTTGTTTTTGTTTTGTGTTCTATAGGTGCATGTCCGATAATTAATTAACCTTTTGGACAACCTATTGTTTAAAATTAAGTTGCTTGTGGTCGATGAACCTTAAAAGAAGCAACGTTAGTATGAACATATCCATAAAATTACTAATTAACAGGTGACGACAAACACGATTAAAGTTCAAATTAGCATATTAATTATTTTATTGGTTACTAGCTGCGCCCCGCGGTTTCACCCGCATAAGTGTCGATCCCGTGAGAATATCGGGATAAAAAGTATCCTTTTTGTTAATCCAGGGTGTCGGCTACCTCCATACCAAAGGGGTTAGAAGATTTTTGTATGGAGGGTGGCCCTAAGGTCGGCCGCCATTTTGATTTTTTTTCAGAATCGCGGTGTACAACAAAAGTTATATATTTAGATAGAGGACGCTTATACAAACAAAAAATGTTATGTAACATAATATCCTAAAGCGTCAGGTTTCGGAGTTATTCACCGAAATATAAGTCGAAAACAACAAGGATTTTTTTGTTTTTTTTCCCTCCAGGAAAACACATTGAACTATTGGGGTAATAGAAACGTTATGAAACCTTTATGGAGAAGAAACAAATGAAGAATAGACATTTTTTAAACAAATAATTAAAAACGGCTATTTATAGTTCGTTTTTTAATCCCAGAGACTAATCTGACATTTAAGTCTATTGTGTTTTCGTTTTTTTTTAGTATAGAAGTTTGACTTTACACTTGTCAGATTAGTCTCTGGGATTAAAAAACGAACTATAAATTGCCGTGTTTAATTATTTATTTAAAAAATGTCTATTCTTCATTTGTTTCTTCTCCATAAAGGTTTCATAACGTTTCTATTACCTCAATAGTTCAATATGCTTACCTGGAGGGAAAAAAACAAAAAAATCCTTGTAGTTTTCGACTTATATTTCGGTGAATAACTCCGAAACCTGACGCTTTAGGATATTATGTTATATAACATTTTTTGTTCGTATAAGTGTCCTCTATCTAAATATATAACTTTTGTTGTGCACCGCGATTCTGAAAAAAAATCAATATGGCGGCTGATTTTAGGGCCAAAACCTTCAAACCCCTTTATCAAAATTTGTCCAGCCGTTTGTGCGTGAAGGAGTAACAAACATACAAACACACTCACAAACTTTCGCATAATACTACTAGCTGCGCCCCGCGGTGTCACCCGCGTGAATGTCGATTCCGTGGGAATATCGGGATAAAATTAGTTTATATGTTAATCCAGGGTGTCAGCTACCTGCATACAAAATTTTATCAAAATTGGTCCAGCCGTTTGAGCGTGAAGAAGTAACAAACATATAAACATACACACAATCACAAACTTTCGCCTTTATAATATTAGTGTGATGTGATAGTGTGATTACTAGCGGCCCGCCCCAGCTTCCCACAGGTGGAATTATTTTTCATTCTTCCAAACCTTGTCCTGGCAATACCGAACACAACAAAATAGTAGATTGTACAACTAATGCATAAAGGAAGCTATTTTAATTTTACCCCGAGACGTTTATATACGTATACGTATACGTTTAGACGTTTACGTGGATAGTTAGGTAAGTCGAGGGGTAAAATGGCTCGTTTATGCCTGAGTTATACACTCTGCTTTTCACTTCGATTGCGAGAAAACGAAACAGGCATAAAGTATACAGTACATAATTAATCAAAAATGTTGCAAAGCATAGCATTTAAAAGTTTTTTTTTTAATTTTCAACATGTGTCATTCGACTTGGGTAGGTACTTCATACTGCCAAGTGTCAAGTCATAAAAATGTTTGCGTTTTTAAATAATAAATGACAACTATTTTACCTGATTTTATCAAATTAACGATAGAAAACATGGAAGTGGTATAAATTAAAGAAAATGAAATAAATCACGACTTTAATCTGAGAAGTTTTGTTGTGCGTGTGGCTGTTGGACCGCTTGGGCCTGATTACCTTAGTCTTAGAAAAAAAAAAAAAACTTTATGCACTAGAACATAAAAAGCGATTTTATCTCGCCTAAGCACAACATAAAGACGAACTTTTAGAGCATGAGAAGTGAAAAAATAATTATCCAATTTGGTGCAGTCATTAGGAAGTTATGCGCGTACAGACATTTCGGCGATTTTGTTTTATACTGTGTAAGGATGGTGTGATTCACCGTACCTACCTAATATTGTTTCACTAGACAGCCGTAATGTATAATGGATTTATTTATTTTCGCCGGAGGGTCGGCGTGTGCGACCTTCTGCTTGTCACAGCAATGCCACAGAGTGCCTCTGACACTCAAGGCATAGACAAGTAATGAGGTTACGTCTGGCGCGGATTAAAAATGAATATTTTATTTGCTAATATTATACATTATCGCTCATTTGGAGAAACATCGACGTAACTGCTACTTTACTTTTTTTACGTATTGTTTCTCCTAACGGTAGTAACGTTAGTTAAATATGACAAAGCACTTCTAAGTGCTTTGTCATATTTAAATAATTTTTGGGAAAAAATACATTTACGTCGATGTTTCTCCAAATAGCGATATATCTATTTTACTATTAATTTATTTCTGTAACTGCCCGTGACATCACAGCGGGCCCTATCAGAATACCAGCGCTGCGACATTTATTTTTTAAATGTCGCAGCATCATGCTGAGATAGGAGCCTTTTGACCTCATATTGGACATTTTGTTTCATTTTCTTTTTGTTACTTTTTTAATATAAGTATATTTTTTTTTGTCGTGTTTAGTTTAGTTTGTGACCTTCCTGTACGAGTCGCAATAAATACTTTTTCTTTGTTTCAAAATGAAAATCCAAGATGGCGGCTGCGAACATTTTCAAATTTCTCTTCATGGGGGTCGTTTTCATGGTTTTCGAGTGTGCTGAAGCCGATAGTGTAGTTAAAACCACACACAATGAAGGGTTCTGTTGTTTGGTTTGAATTTATTCCAAGATCTAATGCAACATTGCTGTTGAAAAACATGTTCTCCCATACATTCCAATTGCAAATGTAACTTTGTACGCACAATATTGAGTACGAGTACGATGTTATTTCAAGACCATAGACTTCTTATAGGTTTCCTGCTAATCTACAATAAGAGTAAGTAAGTATAGAACTATTTTCTGTATTTTTTTTCAAAATTTTAGGATCAATAGTTTCGGAGATAAGAGGTACGGTAAATATTCATCTAGGTATTTTATTAAATAATTAAACTATTTATTTTAAAACGATAAAAACATATATTTTTTACTCTCACAGTAAGCCCTTTCATTTGATATGTCACACGCCACAGTTTGCAAGTTTTTTTATCTTATTTGCGTGTTACACGTCCTTGTTTGAGTCACAGAAATTCATATGTACCAAATTTCAAATAAATCGGTCCATTAGATTTGGAGCAAATTGGCTGTGACAGACGGACTGAAAGCACAAATGGGTGACCCTATAAGGGATCCGTTTTTTAATTCGGACTAATAGAACCCTAAAAAGAAAATATGCGTTACATTATGCTAGGTACCTTTATTGTTTTTAGTGTTATTATAGATAATATAGCGACCCCTGCTTCACATGGATTTTACGACTTGAAAAAACATTCGGTTTTTTGTATTATATATATATACATATATAGGTAAGTTTATTTTTAATGTATTATAAACAAATCTTCCGAAATAAATTGTCTAAATGATGGTGAAAACCGCTTCAAAATCCGTTGTGAGAAGATCAACGCGGTCAAACAGACATACTTACGAAAAGCGACTTTATATTATATTATATATATATGTGTAGATATAGATACATTGAAACAACCATGTCTCATTTAATATATTATGGTGTAACATTCATTGAACAGTGTTATGTGATCACGCTGCAAGGACATCACCAAACGTAAATCCTTCGTACAAAAATTGACGCTCTCTGTCCGCGTTGTACAGTTGCGTTTCGGTTGCCGAGTAGGCCAGTGGATATTTATACCACACGCGTATTATACACAGTGCTCACTGTAAAAATATCGATCTTTAAAAATGATCCCTATGTTTCTACTACTGTTCATGGTCACATTGATTTTGTATGCGTTTATCTCCACTATAAAGCCAAAGAAGTTTCCACCGGGTAAGTTATAACTAATAAATAGTTTGTTGATTGATTGAAATTTTTAAAGTGAACAAAAAATATTTTTGTCTTATACTATGCCGCGCTTGTTTCTTTTTTATATAATAATGCTGTACTGTTAGAAATTGTAGACAGTAAAATATTTTTTCATAGTTAGCGTTTGCGTTAAGTATCAATTTTTTATTAGATTTATTTCATAATTTTTCCTGTTCATAAACATAACATAAGTAAGAACAGGAAAAAGGAGTACCTATGTTTAAGAACAGGAAACCCTGATAATTGATAATAATTAGACTCGTTGCAAAGTGAACGTAAAATACTTACATAGGTACATACCTAACAATCATTCATGATTATGTCCATCGTTTTATCAAAATACACTAACATCAGCAAACATCAAATACTTGGAAGTAGATATTCCACGGCATGGCTACAAATTGTGTCATGTCTTTGTGATATCGTGTCGAGCAGGGAAGTGAACGTTTTGGATATCTAACGATGCTACCGTTTACATAGCAACATAGACTAATTTTGTTCGATCTGTGTGCTTTTCTAGTTTTTTTTTTAATAGTTTATCCATACTAGTATGTTTGTGTTTTATTCAATATACTAACACAGATTAAGTAAAACTAACAAATAAATAAATTTATTATGGGTAATATGCCTGAATTAAAGATGAACAAATAAATACTTATTGATATTGTAAATGCGAAAGTAACTCTGTCACTTTTTCTTGCCTTAATGGCTGAACGGACGGACATAAAATACTTCTTAGTCCGGTAGTATCTATGTTCCCGTGCCCCGTGGGATAATGTCCGAACTCCACGCGGCCGAAACCGCGAGCATATCTAAGCTAGTATTTACGATAAATGTATAAGTTGTATTCGTAATGTCTACTTCTTTTTGCTTAGATAGGTATACTTATTAGGTAAAATAAATTTTGTTTGTCCAAACGTAAGCAAATAGCATAATTTATTATACTTATCGTATTACTACGAAATTTACCGTATTGTATTCAAAATGCTATAAAACGTAAGACAGTATTTTCGCAAAATGGTTATTTTGGTCGTATAGGTATTTTTGGGTAAAGTTAATTTACTATGCTAAATAGCTATATGTATCTACCTACTTAACATGTTGACTGTCAGACAACAGACACAATAGAAAACCTATTGTTCGCGGTCACCGGTGACCGCGGCGGCAGTCAATGCTTTAATAATCTACATATTAAATAAAAAAAGTCACTGGTGCCGATTCTTTTGTACACCGACCGAACTAAAGTTTAGTTCGGTAGGAAATAGTAGTAGGAATTTTAGTGATAGTTTAGTAACTAAACTATCACTAAAATTACTTTTGCTATGAGAATCTTACAGCTATTCTGCATAAAAAAATCTCTAAATGAGTTTTAGGGGTTTATGGGCGGGTGCGGGATTGTCCGAAAGGGTTACCGCTACCCCGGAACATAAAGTGCTAAGGAAGGATCACGGGTGGGTTTTAGTCAGTAAGAGTCTAAGGCAGTGTCCTGCGTGAACGACGAGTGCGACGCGACGCGACGCGACACGACGCAACGTAATGCGACGCGATGCCACACGCGACAAATGTCCTACGTGATTTTGGTCATTACTTCTCGAATCATGAAGAAGTACAGTACAATTTTAACAGGAAACCGTCAATGGGGACAACGGGAATACATTTTAATTATTTTTATTGAGTTCCGAATGGGGAAACGGGAACAGACGGAAAGTTCATATGTAGTTCGTGGTGTCGCGTCTGGTCGCTCTCAAAACAAGTACGCGTTACGTCGCGTCTCGCCGTAGACTGTCATAATTATAGGACGCAAGCAGGGTATGCCGTTGAGTTGATCGCGTTCGTCGCGTTCGCAGCGTCGCGTCGCGTCGTATTCGTCGCTCACGTAGGACACCGCGTGACACTCTCTTCCTCTCCACCCAGAGCGGGAAGATTTCCCATAAAAAAAGGGGTTTATGGGCAATTATGGGTTTTATAAAGGGGGTCGAAATTTTCATTATTTTTGCGATAGGACACACCATTTTCGAGATATAAGCAAAAGAAAAAACAAGATACAGCACCTACTGTTTTTGCACCTGAAGTCGAGGTGTTGGTGTAAATTTCTATTCATGACAACTAATTTTATTCCAAACCTTTTCGCGATTAAAAACTTTTTACAAAAAAAAAACAACCGACTTCAAAAAAAACACTACAAAGTGATGAATAACTTTAATTTCGGAAGTCGGTGTCGTTGATTCCGCATTTTCGTTTTTTGACACCGACTTCTGAAATTAAAGTTATTCATCACTTTGTAGTGTTTTTTTTGAAGTCGGTTGTTTTTTTTTTTGTAAAAAAGTTTTTATTTTTCACTTTTTAGTTGTACCTACCCCACAAAAAAGTAAACAAAAAGATCGTTAATGTAGACAATGTAGATAAATTTTTAGATTTTTGTTGATTTTTCAAAAACCGCTCATCTGATTTCGATAAAATTTTCATGGGACCATTTGGGAAGTATACCCTTTCTAACAAAAAAATATTTTTTCAAATCGGTTGGCAAACGACGGAGTTATGCGCGAACAAACAAAAAAAAAATACAAACATTCGAATTGAGAACCTCCTCCTTTTTTAGAAGTCGGTTAAAAATAGTCAGATTTAGTTCGATTTAGTTAGACAATCAAAATTTTAGGTGAAAATGTTAAATTCAGAATAGCAAAATTGCCATTTTCAATAGATTAATAACTCAGTGCCATCTTAGTGCTATTAAACTAAAATATAGTTAAGTTGTGTCACTTCAATCACAACCAGTCAATTTCAGAATGGAAATCGTCGTCGTATGACAGGAATAAACAAAATTTTGGTGATTTTTAGTCTAGTTTAGAGGCATTTGTGACAAGAGAATGGGTACCACTGACGGACAACGCTCAACCTAAACCGCTTTATTGTGAACGAGTTCCTTGTAATATTAGGTAAGCTATGAAATTGCCGTTTTACGTAAAAAAACAAATATTTTTCTTAGAAAATTTTAGTTTTCATTAATCGAAGCCATTAGTGGAAGTTCTTTGATGGCTCTGCTATAAAAAACCTGGGGACGGGAATCGATGAACTCTTTTTTGGCGTTTTTCACCGCCTCGTTGGATTTGAAATTGTTCCCCTGTAAAAAGTTATCCTTTCGAATAAAAATGTAAATAGTTGGAGCAAGCTCTGGTGAGTATGGTGGGTGACGGAGAGTTTCCAGTCGTAACTCCTATAGTATTAAGACGGTCCGTTGTGCGGTATTTCGACGCGATTTTGTTGTTTTTGTTCAGTGACTTTATACGGTACCCACTTTCTGAGCTTTTTTCTCTTTCCAATTTGAAGTACCAGTATCGATTTATCGCTTACGTTGAAGGCTGCTGCAAATTCCAACGTGACGACGTATTACAACGTGAGATGAATCTGCGCCCACTATGGCTTTTGATTTATCGTTATCAACTTTCGGTCTCCGGTCGGCCACTGGGCTCATCGTTGAGATCAATCAAATTTTCCGAACGGAAGCGATCAAACTAAAAACGGACCGTGCGTTCACATGCGGTACCATGCCCATTCACGTCGTTAACATTGCGTGCTGCGTTGGCGACACAACGGAACTCGTATTCTAAAAAAGCGCACAATTTCGATTTTTCCATGGTTACAGAAACAACGGTATTAAAAAAAAAGCACGGCGGGAAAACAACAACTGATTTTGAAAATCAAAATGTCATGCTATATTATAAAATTAATTTGAGTTTGGAATTCTAAACAGAATGAAAGATATCGATCTTCACAATAGCTAGTATCAATAATCGGCAATTTCATAGGTACGGAGCGAATATAACGAAGATAGCACTAATGGTGTTAAATAAGGATTGAAAGTTTGTGGGGAAGTTTCTCATTTTTGCCGATGAGAAAGTTCATCGGACGCACAGCTTGTGAGTATCATCAATATTTTAATCACACTAATATTATAAAGGCGAAAGTTTGTGAGTGTGTGTGTGTGTGTGTGTTTATATGTTTATTACCTCTTCACGCCTAAACCACTGAACCGATTTAGATGAAATTTGGTATAAAGATAGTTTGAGTCCCGGAAAAGGACATAGGATAGTTTTTATCCCGATATTCCCACGGGATCGAAACTTATGCGGGTGAAACCGCGGGGCGCAGCTAGTAATAAATAATAGTTGATCGCTGACTATTCACACTGCCGGCGAGTACTCGTTTGTCGCAGCGAAAAGAAGTATCAAAGAGACGAATCGCAAAGCGACGCTCGCTTGGCGGGTGGAACAGTCGCTGAGAGACTCGCGCTAGGTACAGACGGCAGCACAACAAGCTACCCGGAACTGTCAAATTTTCCCAATCAACTTTAAACCTTATGCTTTAGCGATAAAGTTGAAAATCTATTAAAGAAATTTCACAGATTGTAGTAGCTTGATGTGCTGGCGTCTGTACATACGTAGATATATCAGCGAGTAATCGCTCGTTGCCGTCGCGAAATCGCTGCTCGTTGCTCACCAACTCGTTTTTATTAGTTGCTATATCTACTCGCTTCTCGTTAATGCCGGCACAAGGACAGGTGCCTAACTGCCTTCAGACTAGATTCAACTCCTTTATAATTTTCCCCAAACTTTTATAGTGCCCCGAGCACATAATAAGTAGTATATGTATATACAAAATAGCACGTGTGTAGGGGCACATAGCTCAGAGTACACACCCGCGTGAATCCATACTAATATTATAAATGCGAAAGTGTGTCTGTCTGTCTGTCTGTTACCTCTTCACGCTTAAACCGCTGAACCGATTTAGATGGTATAGAGATAGTTTGAGTTCCGGGAAAGGAGATAGGATGGTTTTTATCCCAGAAATAATTATTTAATGGGGTGAAAAGGGGGGTTTAAGTTTGTATGGGGAATCAATAACCGCTGAACCGATTTAGATGAAAGGTATGGATATAGTTTGTGTTGTGGGGAAGGATATAGAACAGTTTGCGGACGAAGTCGCGGGTAAGAGCTAGTTTATTATAACCAAATCTATACACACATATAAATCAAATTGAAGTGTCTGTGTTTAATGTCAAAATAACAGCTTTTTACTAAATGCATTTATGAAAGTATTTACTGTACATCTACATCTACACTTCTACACTAATAATAATATAATATAATATTTAATATACACACATCAAAAGTGTCTAGGGATCAACATATATTTTTGCAATAACTTTTCTCCTGATTGATATTAATTAAAATTTTCTTTAAGGATTCATCAAATAAAGTGTTTTCGTTTGTCACAGTAACGATAAACCAAGTCACCTTTGCATTAATAAAGAAATTTGCCATTTTCCTAATAAAGGGATTTTTGACATTTGAACCACTAACACAAAAGTTCGAAAAAAAGACTGAAATAACAGTTTTCTTTAAAATTTTATTGGGTAACTTAAACAATTAATAATCCGTGTTTCTACCGCGAACACTAACAACACAAGAACATCGGTTTGGCATACTCAAAATGAGTTCATCCCAATCACGCTGTGGAATGGCCGCCCATGTTCGTTGCAACAACAAAAAAAGGTCTTCTTGCGACTGGATACCCTCCATATTCGGCAGAGCTCTTCTCTGTAGCATATCCCATGCATGCTCAATCGGGTTCAAGTCTGGCGACTGAGCAGGCCAGGGCAGGACATTGATGTTAGCTGCGGCGAGAGTCTGTCTTACAACTCTTGCGGTGTGCGGTCGTGCATTATCATGCATTAACTGAAATAAGGGACCGATTTGCACTTGTAGAGGAACGATGACGTCTGATACAATCGTCTCAGCATAAATTTGAGCGTTGAGGTTGCCTCTGATCCAAATCAACTCAGTTCTTCCGCCGATCCAAATACCCGCCCATACCATGATGGTTCCACCACTATAAGGATGGACTTCCTGGCAGGATTTTAATCGCTGCTGGCGTCCAGGGGTTCTCCAGTGTCGTATACGTCTTGTATCCGGTCTCATACCAAAACGAGACTCATCAGAAAAGCACACGAAACGCCATTGTTCTTCTGCCCAATTTCTGTGTTCAAGAGCCCATTGATATCGAATCCTACGATTGTGCATTGCTATAGGTGGTACCCGTAGCGGTCTTCGGGAATGAAGGTTCACTTCATGCAAGCGGTTTCTGACTGTTTGGTCGCTAATTAAGTTCCCTGAAGAGTGATGAAGCCTCACGGCTAACATCATGGCGGTTATTGTTGGAGCTCTTCGAGTTAAGATTTGAATGTATCGGTCTTGTCTCCGTGTGGTGCAGCGATACCGTCCTCCATGGCGCTCAGCCACGGTACCAGTGCTTCGGTAACGTGTCCAAAGTCGACTGATAACACTCTGACTTGTATTCAGAGCTAAAGCCACAGTACGTTGCCGGGAACCAGCTTCTATCATTCCCACGGCTCTGAGCATTTCTTCCCTGCTTAAATGACGTCGCCGCTCCATAATAACGTTGGTTTTAATCAGTAGTAGGGAAACAGTAGCACTAATAATGTCTTCAATGCGTTGTATGTTTTTATAGGGAAAATATTGACAGCTGATTTTCATCTTTTACTCGAATTTGATTCACAGTTCCTGATTCAAATTATGAAATGCACCAAAAAGGATCCATATAAATTTATAAAATCATAAATTTATTACAAAGCCACATCTCAATCTCAAGAAATCCGCATAAAAATGCTTGATCCCTAGACACTTTTGATGTGTGTAATAATATTATAAAGAGGAAAGATTTGTATTATTGTATGTTACGAATAAATGTAAAAACTACTGGACCGATTTCAAAAATTCTTTTACCGTTAGAAAGCTACATTATCACTGAGTAACATAGGCTATAATTATTACTAAAAATAATTAGGGATCCTTAGAAATTCCTACTAAAACCAACCCAAGGTGTAAAAAAAATAGCCATAAAATGTCTTTCATCGCATGCGCTGCGGAAAGTATTGATGATAGAACAAAAAAATGTTCTACAATATTATAGAACATATTAATATCTACAAAAAACTTCTTGAGACCATATGTCCAACTATTGTAGTTATGTCACTATAACTACTTTTTTACATTTTAAAAGTTGATAGAAATGCCGATCAAAATCAGACCATGTTATCCATACCTTTGTATTGATTCTTATTCAAATAAATTATTTTGTATTCAAGACAGTATCAATACCTGTTGATTACTTTTTGAATTATTGAAATCGGACATTCCATTCAAAAGATATTACGAAATTAAAAATGCCAGTAGAAAAAAAAATACACGCAGACGACGTCGCGCCGCGTCGGTGCGTGTGGCTCCACGCAGCCACAGTATGGTATGACGTAGCGCAGCGATAAAGTTCTCGTGTCCACAGAGTGTTTGTAACAAAACTCCTCTGAATCGGCTTGACCGATTCTTATGAAATTTTGTGTGTATATTCAGTAGGTCTAAGTATAGGACGTAAACTATTTTTTATTTTATTTTAACTACTACTATTGATCGTGTAGGGTAGGGGTAGGGTAGGAGTAGGATAGGAGTAAGGTCGGGGTAGGGTAGGAGTAGGGAAGGGGTACGGTAGGGGTAGAGTAGGAGTAGGGTAGGAGTAGGGTTGGGGTGATGACATAGATGCGTTTATAGGAAACTAGCTGCGCCCCGCGGTTTCACCCGCATAAGTGTCGATCCCGTGGGAATATCGGGATAAAACTATCCTATGTCCTTCCCCGGGACTCAAACTATCTCTATACTAAATTTCATTTAAATCGGTTCAGTGGTTTAGGCGTGAAAAGGTAACATACAGACAGACAGAGTTACTTTCGAATTTATAATATTAGTATGGCTGGACTAGCTGCGCCCCGCGGTTTCACCCGCATAAGTGTCGATCCCGTGCGAATATCGGGATAAAAACTATCCTATGTCCTTCCCCGGGACTCAAACTATCTCTATACCAAATTTCATCTAAATCGGTACAGTGGTTTAGGCGTGAAAAGGTAACATACAGACAGACAGAGTTACTTTCGAATATATAATATTAGTATGGATAGTATGGATTGGCTGGAGAAGGCAACGCTCAAGGAAGCGTGGAAAGCTATGCGGAAGACTTACAGGTTGAATAAAAAAAGGATATGAGAGAGAAAATAATATGATAATATAATCTTCAAGCAAATCAAGTATCTTGTCCAAAGTCGAAGATTTCGTTTAAGAAAGCTTGAATAATTTATAAATTACCTACAATGGGATAAAAACACGAAATACCGACTCATCGTCACCATTTTAGCCGAAAGACGTCCACTGCAGGACATAAGCCTCCCCCAAGCACTGCCACTTCGACCGGTTCTGTGCTTCTCGCATCCACCGGATTGCTGCGGCCTTCGCCAGGTCATCGGTCCACCTTGGTTTACATTAACTGATTCAATTATTAGACTCCACATCAAAATGCGATTCTGTCCGCAATCATTCTGTTAAGATCATGACACTATTGGTCATGGAAGGACGCTTAGTAGGTCTTGTACATACCTATCTACTTAGCACTCTGTGATGTGTTTGTAACACTACCTTAATGTACCATTGTGATTTACAGTGACGTAGTTTCATTGCAATTCCCTTACTGTGTAACTTTTTGTAACGATGCAAAGATTTGATTCAAACCACTTTCTTTATTAATAATACTCGGCGTGTGTCATCGTTTCCTGATCAGCTTTCGTTAACTTATCGTACAGATCATGTCACCCAAATCCGGTGCCATTTTTAATTGGTTCCATAGATATATTGAGTCGGTAGGTAAAGTTTGTTTTTTTAAACCCAGATAGTACCTAATCTGACATTTCAAGTCTTTGTTTGTTTGCTTTTTAGTGTAGAAATTTGATATTACAGCTGTTTAAAAACCAAACTTTAGTTTTCTGGCTACCTGGACTCTGAAAAAGGACCTAAATTACATTAAGAGGGCGCCGACCATAGTCGACCGCACAGTGGCGCCCTCGTCGTTCTTTAGGTTATTTCTTTTATTTTAGAATGAAAATGCAGAAAATAAGCACGTTAAGTTGTGCTCCACAAGATTATACGTTAATATTGTTGCAAACGGTAGTTTTATATTGTTTAGTTTTATTATAATCATTAAAACGGATAATAGTGGCCACTTTTATCCGTTTAACGTGCTTATTTTCTGCATTTTCATTCTAAAATAAAAGAAATAACCTAAAGAACGATGAGGGCGCCACTGTGCTGTCGAATATCGTCGGCGCCCTCTTAAGATATGAGTCGGGCTAAATAAAAACAGCCGCACGGGTCGATCGATCAGGTTAAGTTACGCTAGCCGCGGTTGTTCTGTGGATGGGTGATCATCTTTGCATACCGAGACCCCTCCGTGCCTCGGAAAGCACGTTAAGCCGTTGGTCCGGGCTGTCATTCGTGGATCGTTGGCAGTCGTTACGGGTAGTCAGAAGCCCGAAAATCTGACAACCAGTCTTACCTGGGCGTGTCGTATTATCCAGTAACTGGGTTATGGAGGTCAGATAGGCAGTCGCTCCATGTAAAATATTGGTATTCAGCTGCATCCGGTTAGACTGGAAGCCGACCCCAACATTTTTGGGAAAAGGCTAGGCACGTGATGACACGAGTCGTAATTTTAACAATGTTATGTTATTAAGGAAGTAACGATGATTGCCATGGTTTTCATTCTAAAGTAGATAGTCGTGGTCGTGTTCGAGAACTAAGTGAGAGGGTAAGTTGAGTCGGTACTCGGTAGTACCGATACTTTTTGAAAGGTGGCGTTAGGAGTCTCTGAAACGTATGTTGTTTTCGTATTTACCATAGATGTCGCTAGGTAACGTGTCAACACTTTAATACTCGTAGTACTATACAATGAAGTTACCCTTGACCGCTATACCTATATACTGTAAAGGTTCGCACAGCGACAGAGACCGGAGACCGAGACGCAAGACAGAGGCAGGAGACCGACATAAGTCTTCAAGTCAAGTCTTGTTTTAATCAGACGCAATTGGTCTCGTAGATTGTCGTTAGTTTGAGTTGCATGTAGTGTTTTTCAACGGTCTTAAAATCAGCGAGATGAGCGCCAACCGTAAGGATAATAAAAATAATTTAATACAGCCAACAATTTTTAAGATCACAACACCATCGAGCATCATCCTCTTTACTTGGTTTTTCTGTTTCTTCTTTTTTGTCATGTATACTAGCCGTGTGCCCGATAGGATTACCCATCGGCATTTCTCAGAAGGCACTCTTTGCACGGGTATTATTCACACAAAGATTAGAATGTAAAGATTTTTTTTAAGCATGCGGTAACAACCGGTATCTCACTAAATAGACGTTAAACAACCCTGAAAAGATTATTCATGCAATGTAACCCTGAGAAGACCCGATGATCTTGTGAAGGCAGCAGGAACCCGCTGGATGCGGGAAGCACAGAGCTGGTCGAAGTGGAGGTGCTTGGCGAATATTCCCGATTAGTAAAACCCGATCGTCAATAATCCTGTAGTCAACACTGTTTAAAAAAAAAGTTTCATTCGTTCACAGTGTGGACTCAGTAAAAGGATTGACCAATTGTGCGGTGCGTGTTATCCTTTCAGTGTTTAACCTTTTAACCGCTTACGTCGGATTAATCCGACAAATATTTTCGTGTCCATTCTGCCAGAGTCGTATATATACGACCAAATAACACTGCTCGTTTAATCTGTATTATTATTACATCATCACAGCTCGTTTCATCGGTATTTACTTTTCGTTTTTTTTTTTTTGTTCGTGCGCTGGGGGGGGCACAACAACTGATATAAAGTCGGGCGGTTAAAAGGTTAACTTACACTGCAGCTACAGCAGATCCTATCTTCGGTCTCAGTATGTGTGGAGGCAATCCTGAAAGAGTGTGCGAGTTAATCAATGGGAAGCTATCCAATGGATGATTGAACTCCATTGGATGATTATTTTGTTCCTTTGGCCTCCAAATGTTAGTTGAAGCTCATTCGCTTCAGCTTTAATGTCACAATATCATTTAAAATGTTACTTTCAAATATTTGAACTGTATACTTATAATGATTTTATTGACTAATCCAACTATCTATGACTAGCTTCTGCCCGCGACTTCATTCGCGTAGAAGTCGTAAGACACCAGAATAATATACCGACGACGACGAGTTTTCGTCTAGCGTTCTTTCTGACTTTTATCGTATCGAAATTTTATAATAGCGTGATGTTAAATAGGCTATAAGTAGGTAACCTTCCTCAAGCATTGGGCTATCAAGTGCAATGAATTTTTCAAATCCGGCTTGTAGTTTCAGAGATAGATTTATTATACAGGGTTATTGGTAAAACACTAACAACCTTGCAGAACTGGATTTGGTAGGTACTAACATCATAAACAACAATGGTGTTGATGTTTTGTTAATCAATAAATTGTTAATATTGCATAGGAAAAGCATGTCTGTGGCATTGTTTAATCATTGCAAGACTTTATTTTGTTTAGCTTTGCTGACGATTTGGACTCATTGTTGCTGATCGATTGGCCGGAGAAAGCACAAGATAAGGATAATTTGAGGAGTATGGGGGAGACCCTTGCCTAGCAATGGGACAAAATAGGTTAACGCAAAAAAAAGGCGGGTTGCACTCCGGGAGTGCCGGCAGAAGAGAAAACTTGAATATTAACGTTGTGCATTTTTGATATTTTGGAATGGTTAGGGAATAATTTTGCACGAATTGCTTTAATTATCAGTATAAAAGTACTATCATTTACGTGGTAGAATACAATATTTATTCATTGCGCTATCGTACACAAACATGACAATTAAAGTAAAGTAGGTAGCTATTTTTTGTTTTATAATAATTTTACGAATACACAGCAGTGTGGCCACTACACAGACGGTCGAGCCATCAGCTGTCACCATCCATGGATGCGCGTGCCACGCTGTAACATAAACACACACGAACATTCTCGCAAGCGCCCTGCGCCGCCTAAACGAAACGGCAGGCATACATTTTCGCCGCGCCGTAGAAAGAGAGGGGGATACTTCCTCTCCTACGCCGCGCCGGCTGTCTACTCTCCATCCGTCTTACGAATTTTCGATCAGTGTCACCTGTCCTGACGCGAGTTTAACATTTTTTACCCATTACAAAAAAAGTGTACAATGCCGCTAAAGAAGTTTTCACTTCAAAAAAACAATTATAATGAATCACCTTATGCAGGTGCTAAAGTAGAGTTTGACAAATTCTCCACTTCTAATTCCCAATTTAGAAACCGGTTGCTAATGTTATAACAGATAGTACTCATAAATTGTTGTACCTAGTCACAAACTACGAACCGGGGTCTAAGTAGAAGCTAGAGCAACAATAATGAACGCAATATTTTTTTTTTGTAATTTCAGGTCCTGTATGGTATCCATTCATCGGAAGTAGCGGTATTTTGCAAAGGATGTCAAAAAAATATGGATCTGAATGGAGAGCATGTTTAGAATTGTCCAGACAATATTCTACAAATGTTTTAGGCATGAAAATGAGCACAGAAGTGTTAATAGTTGTGTTTGGTGAGAAGAATGTTCGTCAAGTATTTTACGACAAAGAATTTGATGCTAGACCAGATAACTTCTTTTCACGATTAAGATGTCTTGGAAATAAAAACATGGGTAAGAGAGCACCAAAACGTCTATTCACATTTCAAATTGGTCCATACAAGATGGTTCTTAATTATATTTTAATGTTCTAGGTATAACTTTTGCAAATGGTGAAATATGGAAGGTACATAGACAGTTTGCGATGAGAAACTTGAAACACGTCGGCTATGGTAAAACTGTAATGGAAAAGGAAATACAAAATGAATTGTCTCAATTACTGAAACATATAGAGGAAAATAATAGCAAGCCTATAAATTTTGTTAATTTACTGAGTGAATCTGTGATAAATGTCCTATGGAAGTACGTGGCTGGTAAGTTTACTAACTGTTATTAACAAATGTGGTGGTAGGTATTGACACCCTTCATAATGCTTTAAGTGTAGCTGGCTTGACTGATATAACGGTTAAGTACTGTTGTCTCGCAGAATATTTCGATTATAATATCCTCATTTTTGCGTAGGCTTCTTTCTGTCAATCAAAAAATGCAACAGGGATTATATTATTGACATTTTCATGAAATTGGTTCCCTGTAGCCTGCAGTTTTACAGCAGCCAGTAAACTGTTGTAATTTGTATAATGAATATTTAAACCGTATATTCTGAGAAATTTATATATGCCACCGTATAATTATGAATATCGTTAGATTATAATCTATCTCGCGAGATTATAAACTTATGAAAAATTGTGAATTGCAATAATCCATAGACAATTTAACGCATTCATTTTTATTAGTTTATAATCTATCCATGTCAAACTGTCAAATTGTGCACTTACGGTCAGGGTTCACAATGCGTCCGATTCTAGGTGATTTACGTGAAAAACTTTTTTCAACACACTTGCTCGTAAAGTGGCTCTTAATGAACCGCTTTTAGGTCCATAATGCAGTGCATTAAAAACGCGTGATTTTTACTTTATGTTACTGCACTATTTTTTCTATAGGCTGTATAGGTAGAGGTTTTGTCAGTGCCTTTATTTAGACCTGCGCGCGCATCGCTAGCGCGACCCGCGGAAAATAAAAACCAGCGCGCCATTTTCCATACAAGTTAATATTTAACAATAAGTCTGTTTTTTTCCTCGCAAATGTGTTGAAAAACGTCGTATGAAACGCGTGTGCATTGATCATTATACACTGGGCTTCCTTATCGCATAATACCGCCTAGGGTATAATGATCAACATAGTACACATGTACCATAATGTACTATTAACAATTTACCTACAGGCTTAGTGGTTTCATCGACATTAGCACAGCAATTTTATCCGATAGATGAAAAAAGCCATTAAAAATAAAATTTTAAATAGCTTTTTTATTATTTATTGCTTCTAGGGGAACGTATAGAAGAAGACAAACTGAAACAATTATTGGATCTTTTTAGGCAACGGGGAAAGGCTTTCTCGGTTGCCGGAGGCATGTTGAATCAAATGCCCTGGTGTAGATTCATTATACCTAAATTAAGTGGATATTCACTGATAACCAAGCTGAATCGAGAAATCTCCAAAGTTATTGAGGTAGGTAATATTTTATATTCTGCCAATACTCTAACTTAGAAATCTTAGTGTTGCGTTTGTCGTTAAAAATAACTCTTGTTCGTAATAGCAATGAAATCTGTTCAATATTTTAAAAATATCATACCCAAGACCAATCTTTCTTCATAGTCAGTCATTGGATTTTTTATAATATGAACTATCTAATGTTTGTTTTCAATCAACATTTAAACATCGCAAAAAATGAGGAAATATCTTTGTCGTGTTTCGTTGTTACGATTACCTATATTAAACATTTCGTTTCAGGAAGCTATTGAAAAGCATAAAAATAAAGAAGTGAAAGCAAAAGATTTTATATATTTGTTCCTGGAAGAGATGTATGCGAATAAAAGCCCAACTTTTACAGGTGAGTGACTTGATTTGCGTACGGTCTACTTTATTGGGTAACTGTCGAAAATCAAATCGTCTATATTTATTTCCCAAA
Organism: Amphipoea lucens; assembly: GCA_947508005.1. Lineage (NCBI taxonomy): Eukaryota > Metazoa > Arthropoda > Insecta > Lepidoptera > Noctuidae > Amphipoea > Amphipoea lucens. Next base: position 19,877,471 of record OX382355.1, read on the forward strand.
ACACTGCTTATTTCCTTTTGTTATTCAATAAATGGAAAGTGGTCGAGATTCGTTACATTGCGCTCATAAATTAACAGCAAATTGCCTCTTCATCGATAATCTTCTCTTCTTCTTCTTCAATCGGACCCACTGGATACTTTTAAGCGGACAATCTGCCTTCTGCCTCCATCTACTCCGGTCCAAAGTTGCCATCACCACCTGCTGAAAATTGCTTGAGGACGTAGCTTCTTTTACTTGGTCGGACCATCGTGTTGGCGACCGGCCTAGTGTTTTTTCCTTCGGTATTGCCAACAATACCCAGCTTTTCAAGCATGCTATCTCCCCTTTTATGTGGCCAAAATAGGTCAGACTACGCCGTAGGTATATTGTAGACAATCGGGTCTTGACATCGAGTTGGGAAAGGATAGACACATTTGTGCGTTTGGCTGTCCATGGTGTTCGGAGCATCCGCCTCCAGCACCACATTTCGAATGCATCTATCCTCTGTCTTTCTCTTGCTCGGATTGTCCACGTCTCAACTCCATAGAGGAAAATCGGGAAAACTAATGCTCTGACCGAACGGGCTTTACTTTTAGAACTTATAGCACGATTTTTCCATCGAAAAATCATCGATAAATACATTAAATTGTTTTAATAATTATTGCATCGCGGTATATGTAATTTCGTCGAAGTTGTCTTTTATTTTTTATCCTTGCAAGTTTCAGTTCGTATTTTGTTTTACCTTTAGAATCGTGGTGGTTTAAATACAAAAGTTGGTTGCAAATGTCAGAACTACCTGCAACGACGTCTGAGTTTAGCATCTTTTGTCTTTACACCATAACATCTGTCGTTCCTACGAATTGTCGTTCCATGAAACGGAATACACGAAACGTGAAAACAATTAAATGTGTGTTGTACTTACATCGGGCTGTTACCGGCAACTCCTCGTTCAAGGCGCGTTTTTTGCGTAGGTACGGAATTAAATGTGAATTGCAGTTCATGTTTCCACAAAATGATACAATGATAGTGACTGATAGTCTGTTATATTTAATGTTAATTTGATGAATCGTTATTCTAAGAACCCAGAAAAAAAAGCGAATTGATTTTGTTATGTAACTTTGTTCACTTATATGAAAAGCAGTGGACTGAATAGACCATGGCCTTGTATTTGTGAAATAGCAACATGACATGCACCTACTTAAATGTTTTCCATTGTCTTTGTTAAAACGCTAATTGTTATTTATGTTATTTTCAGAGGAGCAGTTGAAAATAGTATGTTTAGATTTCCTGATTGCGGGTTCTCAAACAAGTAGCAGTTTTCTCGGCTTCGCTTTTCTTAAGGCATTAAAATGTCAAGAAATACAACAGAAAATATATAAGGAAATAGACACAGTTATTGGAGACAGAACGCCTTGTTGGAATGATAGTGACAGGCAAGCCTACCAACCTTTTATGTTAACAAAGACTTCATAAACTAATCAATAATATTTGCGTATGGTAAAGGGCTCCACGGGGTGTTTAAGTATTTAAACGGCAGTTATTTTTGTGTGCTGCTTTTTGTCGGTGACCGATTATTACCGACTGAAGTCCGGTCGGTTAAAAAGCTTTCAGCTATCGCCTGACTTATTGGTGACCTGAAGACGGCTAGAAGAACTACGTCAACTCTTGGTGACATGCGAGGAAGGCTAGAAACATACGATGATTAATTTACCTGTAATCATGAAGGTGGTGAATGTATCCGTCATACTGAACTATATGCTCATTGAAACTATTATTTGATTCGTAATATAAATAACCCATCAAAAACATTTTCTTTTTTAGAAATCATGCGATTCTCGCGATTCTTTGAAGAGTTAAGATCTCTTGTAGAGCCACTTCCTTCCTTAACTGCTTGGGCAGTGAAATTTACGGCCGTACCTGCTCTGCGCAAGGGCTGTGTAGCACAGAGTACGATGTACAGATTCAACCCACCTCTTTGAGATATCTTAATAAACACAATATGGTCTTGATTGACCTGTAAGGCCGCCACTAATTTCGCACTGATCATTGCTATAACCACTATATTCGGTATACTGATTACTTAACGTTACTTGAATGTACGTCAAGCTGATATTAGAGCAAATAATTATTTGGTCGTCAAGTCTTCTAAACCCTCGTTTAGGTCCTTTTCTTTTAGCTTAAGTATATGGCTGGGGATCTTTAGGGCTCGGGTTTGAATTCCGGGTGGGGCCAAAATAAGCTATTGGTTTTTTGGAGTTAAAAGGGTGGCAGACCCAAGCTTCGAAAATTCGAAAAACACGTAAAGTCAGCAGTCGGCCCTTTCGTCTCTTTGGGCTATAAGAGTGCGCACACACTTAGTGCACTGTATCTCGTGCATAGTTTTTTAGTCTCAAAAGCATACTAATATTATACGAAAATTTTCCTTTTTCAGGCTTATATACACGTCAGCGTTCATACAAGAAGTGCACCGATATTACCATATAGTTCCCATGGCGGGACCGAGGCTGCTACAAAGTGATACTTCGATTGACGGGTATTTAATACCTAAAGGTGCAACAGTACTCATGTCACTGGGCGATATATACTTCGATACAGAATTGTGGGACGACCCGCATGTATTTAAACCTGAAAGATTTATCGACGAAAGTGGGATGTTGAAAAATTCAGAACACATATACCCTTTCGGATTAGGTAGGTGGCCATAAGTTCTTGACCATAAGTTTTGTCCCAAATTAATGTTAGTTTTATCTATGAAATTCTGTTGGCTTTCCTGTTGGTATGAAAGAGACAGTTTTTAAAAATGCCAAAAAAGGCCCAATAAGGCTGATTTATAAATGAAAATACTTTTTCTCAATAGTCACTTTAATAGTTATGGTAAACAAATAATAATCAAATTCGATATTAAGGCGCCACTAGTCGATATTTTTTCCATACAAATTGCGGGAGAATATTACTACACTGTTTGACATTGTGCATCCAAAGTTAAACATTATATCGTCTTGACTTATTATTAATTATGTCTGTACGGAAACAGAATAATAAAATAAATAGCCAGTAAAAACTTATGAGGTAACAAAGATTCGTTTTTCTTGCTATTTTTAACGTAACTTTGGGTGTAAGTAAGTAATAAAAGAACTATATAATATTCAAAACCAAGTCTGTACCGACAAAGCTCAGTTATCGAAGAGTTCAAAAAACTTTATTTGTAATTGATTTATGCGGCTTTTTTCATAAAACTCGATTTTCCAAAGCATTTTTCGATTTTTTTACGCGCCTTTCAGTTCGGAACGGTGTTTCTGTGCGTGAGAACTAGACGTTGTGCGTGTAGACTAGCGTCTAACTGCTCATCACTGATACTAGCTCTGTCGGACACAAAGCCAGGTGAGACAGCGTTTTGCCCATGACCACCAGTGAGTTTGAGCTCGCGACTAGTTTACTCTTAAGCCAGAAAGCTGAAAAAAGCATATCATTTTTAATTGCGATTTCTGGCTTTTCTAGTACTTAAACCTCAGTTGGTCCGATAGAGTTTTTTGAATTTTATAAAAAACAGGATCGATTGGCATCAAACGTTTTTGTGCAAATTGCCAATTTTATCAAAATCTGTGAATGCAGATCAAAATGCTTTGAGTTTGAGTTTGAATGTTTCAAGAAGTTAAGCACACTTCTAAGACGGTTTTCCTGTAGCTACAACGTTTATGGTGTACTGTACCGTCTCAAAAATCCAACCTGTCAATGTCGTTCAGGCGCCAAAAGATTCTTGTATGTCAACAATAAAGTTAAGGTAGGAATTTAGTAAGTACTGTAGAGACCTCTTTCAGAGATTCCGACCTCCTTGCGGGTCAGGCCGCTGGTTATATTTGTACAAACATTCAAACATTCATATGAGAGTCGTAGGTTTGACGTCTTAGAATTAAGTCCATAATTATTATAATTGGATAAAAGACTCCTAAAATATATATCCTAATAACTATAAAAGGGTTTTAACTTAGTAAAATAGCTCCCATGTACCTACATAGTTGAAAATCGCATCCTCTTTGAAACCTGGCTCATTCATAAACGCTCCCATACTTATAAAATTACTATATTTTTTGTTGTATCACTGGCAACATCGATATTGTCTCCTGTTAATTATGTTATTATGTCACTTGCACAGAGTACTTTTTAGGGTTCCGTAGCCAAATGGCAAAAAACGGAACCCTTATGGATTCGTCATGTCTGTCTGTCTGTCTGTCTGTCCGTCCGTCCGTATGTCACAGCCACTTTTTTCCGAAACTATAAGAACTATACTGTTGAAACTTGGTAAGTAGATGTATTCTGTGAACCGCAGTAAGATTTTCACACAAAAATAGAAAAAAAACAATAAATTTTGGGGTTGAACGAGATCAAGTAACTAGTTTTTTTTTTAATACGTCATAAATCGAAAACCGCAATTTACCTTTCACAAAGTTACAACGAACTACAAGAACTTTTATATTAGGTCCTTACATATGAAATTGGCGTTTTGTATGGAAGGAACAAAAAGTCGAATATTTTTTAATATAATATATTTAATTAATCAAAGTATGAACCATTGTTTTCAATGCACTTTTGCTATCTTATAGGTAGTTCATTGATCCCTTTACTAAAAAAACCAGTCGGACGGGAATCAATAAAATCTTTGAAGGCGATTTGGACTGCCCCATCGGAGTTGAATTTTTTCCCTTGCAAAAAGTTATCGAAATTGCGAAAAAAATGGTAATCTGTTGGAGCAAGGTCCGGGGAGTACGGAGGATGTCTAAGACATTCCAATTCAAGCTCTTCTAATTTGGTAGCCGTCTGTTGCGCAGTGTGTGGTCTGGCGTTGTCGTGAAGCAGCAGTGGCGTGGAGCGATTGACCAGCCTTGGTTGTTTAGCCGCTAGCTTTTCCATCATGGTTTGTAATTGCTGACAATAGACATGAGCTGTAATAGTCTGGCCAGATTTGAGAAAACTGTAATGAACAATACCGGCACTAGTCCACCAAACGCTTACAAGTAACTTTTTTGGGTTTAATTTTCGCTTGGGGCAGGATTTGGCTGGCTGGCCAGGATCCAACCATTGCGCTGAGCGCTTCCGATTATCGTAAAGAATCCATTTTTCATCACAGGTAATGATTCGGTTTAAAATACCTTCATTGTTGTGCCGGTTCAGTAATGTAACGCAGCAGTCGACGCGCGTTTGCCGGTTTGCTTCAGTCAATTCGTGAGGTACCCACCTTTCAAGCTTTTTAATCTTCCCAATTTGCTTCAAGTGAATTAAAACAGTTTTATCACTAACATCGAAGCCTGCAGCTAACTCGGACGTGGTTTGCGATGGGTCCGCTTCCACAATAGCCTTCAATTCTCCATTATCAACTTGGGTCTCAGGCCGTCCACGGGGCTTGTTCTGCAGGTCGAAATTTCCAGAACGAAAACGTTGGAACCAAAAACGAACTGTGTTTTCTTTTGCAACATGACCGCCATACACATCATTCACCCTTCGAGTCGTTTCCGCAGCACTAGTGCCACGGCGGAACTCGTACTCGTAAATAATGCGATATTTTAAATTTTCCATTTTGTAAAATGAGTGACGCAAACAGAAAAAACAGAAGAAAAAAAACAAATGAATGACGGTCATCGAAGCACAAATACATGAGTAAATAGCTGTACAAATTTGAATTTGGAATTCCTTACCAAAGAGGAGAAATTCGTGATTAAAGTGGCCAGTACGAAAAACGCCAATTTCATATGTAAGGACCTAATATTATGTTACTTGCTGCTACGGAACCCTTCATGGGCGATTCCGACTCGCACTTGGCCGGTTTTTGATAGACTGAGACTTGGCAAAATACGCGCATTGACGTGGATCTGCGGACACCGGCCCGTATTATCTACTTATTACCTATGCCACTTGGCTTATGCTACCATCAAAACTAATATTATGAAGACGTAAAATTGTTTGTTTGTATTTAAGAGGATGAGTGTATAGAATATCTGGATGCACTGATCCGATTACAAAAGTTCTTCCACTGAAAGAAAGTAGAAAGCTGCACTATAAGCGAGTGTCATAAGTATACATATTTTATGGTATAGTTGACTTCCACGCGAACTCAGTCGTGAGCAGAGCTGGTCTTATTATTCACAATGAAATAATTGTCTTAAAATATATACACAACTTTCAGTAGTAGAAAAATATGACATGAGATTTTATGGGTATTTGAAACAAAATGAAAAGGTAAATGATTATTAAGTACAAATTTGATTATGTTTTTGTTTATGAAACTTACGAAAATATAACAATAGTAGATTGTACAACTAGTGCATAAAAGAAGTCATTTTACCTCGAGACGTTTATATCCACCCGAAGCGCGAGAGTGGATAGTTAAGTCGAGGGGTAAAATGGCTCGTTTATGCCCGAGTTATACACTCTGGTTTTCACTTCGATTGCGAGAGAATGAAACAGTCATAAAGTATAAAACAGTATGTTCACTGTTTAAAGATGTTGCAAAATTGAAGAAGAGAATAGCTCATTCCCGCCAAAAAACTTTTTAAAACTTTATTTTAAATAATAAATGACAATAAATTTATCTGGTTTTAATAAATTAACGATAGAAAACACGAAAGTGATATAAATTAAAGCAAATGAAATAAAATAACGACTTTATCTGTGACGTTTTATTGAGCGTGGTGGCTGCTGGGCTTGATTATCTTAGTCTTAGAAAAAAAAAAATACTTTATGCACTAGAGCATAGAAAGCGACGTATGTCGCCCACGCACAACATAACGACGAACTTTTAGAGCACGAGAAGTGAAAATCTTTTTTATTGATATCTATGTATTTAATCCATTTCCAAATATAAACAAATCCTCTCCTAGCAAAGCGATTTTTGTTGCGACATGTTTGCGAATTGGGCGATTATTGAAATTATTGATGCATGTTTGGCTTCATCAATTGAAAACCTCCTGATTTACTGCTGTATGATAAAATTGATTAAGTACGACATTTTTTGTTTAAATTTGTGCTTACTTCATACACACAAACGTTACAGTTTAAGTCCTGTTATAAATTGCTGGCGTACCTGCACAGTTCCAGTATGAGCTGGCCTCGCATCTTACGGAAAGCCTATACAATGCGAGACCGGTGTATACTGGATAGCTTGCAATGTCGTTGTGTACCTGTACAAGTTGCCTGATGTCATTATATTTCTGATGTTGTGCCATCAAGACATGCTAATAACATTAAAGATACAATATTCAGTAGCATGGTCCTAGCCTACCCACTGTGATTTTATTAATAAGTGCAAAGCATAATATATTATCTTCACTTATATATGCTGTCGTTGTGGCCTGAAATAGGCTTGATTGGTTGGTTCTCCTGGGCTTGTCACCCACTAATTAATTTATATATGAATAATCGTTTGTATATTTTGTCCAAAACTTAGGTTTAAAGTGTAGATGCACGTGAAATTAACCGATTTTTCTTTTTGTTCTTATTTCTTTTTAGCGTCTAACGAAATCGTTTCAAACCCATACAATAAAGTTTTTATAGTTGTTAATATTATATAAACATACTTTTCAGGTCGCAGACGCTGCCCGGGGGACTCTTTAGCGAAGTCATTTATATTCATCACCTTCGTGGGAATACTCCAAAAGTATAGGATCCACGTTAGCAATGGTACAATACCGTCGGATGTGCCATTGATAGGTATATTGTCAACGCCAAGACCTTACACAGCTGAGTTTTCATTAAGAAAATGATGATAGCTAAATAATACAATATTTGCACCACACCTAGAATGATGTAACTATACTTGATTAAAATTGAAGAATTGGTTAAAATATTCATTTATTTCCGCCCCTTTGCACTAAACGGTTTCTAGTCCGGTTTTGAACAGGCAAGGCATCTAAGTATGGTATTTTAATTACGCGATTAACATTATTTTATTAGTAAGGCATACGATATAGACATTTGGCAAAGGCATATCAAATGTTCGGGGCATACCACAAGTTTATGACAGTTATTTTTACAGTTAATCAATGCTTTACTCAAAATACGCGCTTTGAAGTAGAATTGTTACTAATAAAACTACTTTTACTGATCATTGCTGTTCCGATGATCTTATTCGTCTATAGTAGTCGGGAGACCGGCGGGGTTATTGCGTTTATATATATGCATAAAACAGCAATCGATCGCAATGCCTTTCATTTTACTTTACTTAAATGTACCAGCCTACGAGCTGCCAAAGTTCGCCAGCAGTACGAGTTTGCACTTCGGTTAAAATCACCACTCTCGATTGTTGCATACTGACGGCTTAATTAAGATCTCATTGCAATAATATAGTAATTTATTTAATAAAAAAAAAAAACTTTTACAAAAGGTTTACATTTAGGCAAGAGTAGCTTTCCCATACAATTATAGTGCCTAAAAATAAACTTAAACTAAAATATTTTAATTACAGGTGCAAGTAATGATGGTTCGGAATTTCAGTGTTAGGTAGCGATCCGCCCGAACTAGGTTTATTCAAACCTGTGTCAGGCCATCACTTTACATTTCAATTAAATTAGTGCATGAAAATTTTAAATAAAACTGGTATAAAATATTTAATTAACAACTCTGAGAAAAAGCACATTGGTAAATTATACCTAATACTAAGCCTATGTAAACATACAAAAGTACAATCTGTGTGTGATCCTGTCTTTTTTATTTTTAAAGTGTAAACTTCTTCAGCGGCGTTGCACACTTTTTTGTAATGGGTAAAAAATGTTAAACTCGCGTCAGGACATCGCGTCAGGACACGTGACCGTCTGGAGAGATTTCACAGGGGAGAACTACTACTCCTAACTACTAAGTATCCCCCTCTCTTTCTACGGCGGCGCCAACCGAAGTGAACCAAGTGACACACGACAATGGATGGATGGATGGATGGATGGGTGTGGGTGTGGGTGTGGGTGTGGTTGTGGGTGTGGTTGTGGGTGTGGGTGCGGGTGCGGGTGTGGGTGTGGGTGTGGGGTGGGTGTGGGTGTGGAGGTGTGGGTGTGGTGTGGATGTGGGTGTGGGCGTGTGTAGGGGTGTGGGGGTGGGGGTGTGTGTGGGTGTGTGTGTGGGTGTGGGTGTGGATGTATGGATGGATGGATGGACAGCTGATGGCTCGACCGTCTGTGTAGTACCTACACTGCTGTGTATTCTTAAAATTCGTGTATACTCGTATAGTGTTTAAAATATGGAAATTGAACAAAGTGCATCTATTAATGAAAAAAGTGACGCAGAAATAGTGAAAAAAAATGAGTTAATATTAATTCAATTAATAATTGATTTATTTCAACGTTAATATTCAAGTTTTCACTTCTGCCGGCACTCCCGGAGTGCAACCCGTCTTTTTTTTTATTATTTGTATATAGTATATATATATTTTAGTTTGTGTGTACATATGTCTGAGTAATTGAGTATCGCTAAGTATTCTGATAACATTGTACTACATTTCTTATAGCTTACACTATAGATATAGAAGCTTAGCAATACTATATTATTAAACTTGGTATACTGAACAATTTATGGAATTAGGCCCAATTTTTATTTAAAGAAGCCTTTTTCGATTTAGGGACTCTATTGTCTACTCCAAAGATTATTATTTTTAAGCCTATTCATTAGCTTGCATCATCATCATTTGCCTAGCCTATGCCTATTTTGGGGTCGGCTTCCATTCTAACCGGATGCAGCTTAATACCAGTATTTTACATGCACATGCAGCGACTGCCTATCTGAATTGAAGAATTGCTTGCAAATTTTTATAGGTCAAGCTTGACATTCGAAGTAAAAAGCGTAATTAAAAGCACGTATTTCTGGAATCTGGAAAGCAATTTCCACACGAATTCCTATATTTAAGTTCTTCAGTGTGATCCTGTATAAAATCATGCTGTCTGTTTATGTCACCTAAATTTCAATTTAAAATTACGAGGCTCTTGAATCTTTCAACATGCCTGTTTTTAGTTAATGTATTCTAATCAAAGAGAATTAAAACCACTTGAGAGCCGATAGACCGATTTCGTCTAGGCACACGACTCACCTCTGCGGGCCGGGGGGCGAAGAAAATACAGCGGTTGTGATTGGCCGATGCAACAATGTCAGGACGAATATTCCAAACATAGTGATACCCAAGTCAGTATTGCAACAAAAATATTGATATCGAGAAAATCGACGTCTATTAATTCTACATTATTTTAAACTATGCTGATAGAGTGTTAACTGGGTGCAAATAAAACAGCAAACAAAGCAATCTGCTGTGAAATGCCTTGAACAAATAACGCTGTATTTTTTTGAAAACCAATTTTCCCTGTGTACTGCATTTATCCACTTTTCTTTCAGTTCCGGAATATTTTTAAATCCAAAAAAAGAAAGCTGCTACACATACTACATCATTTCACCAGCCATGTGGCGATTGTGCGCTTTTATAATTCTACACGACGCGTTGTCGTGGACTTCTACTTCTACGATTTTACCGTTGATCGACGAACATAGTGTGGACGTTTGGCGGCACGTCGTGGTCTACAGGGTGAAAAATTCCAAACTATGAAGAATAGCGAAAAGTACTCAAAGGAGTCGCGGGCTCGATTTTGATAAAAAACTAAAACTGCATAATTGGATTTTTGAAAAATCAATATTTCTAGCCAGGAATCGAACCTGTTGATTTTGAAAAAAAAACACACTGTATTATTACACCATTCGACAGTGTCCCTAATAAGGATCAAATTCTGAGAAGTAATGACATACGGCAAACTTAAGAAAAGAGCTCATTTTTAACAAAATATTTATTTTTTTCTTGTTACCTACCTTATCATCATCACCGCAGCGCACAGACTGCGGTTCTATGCGAGCGCCATTGTTAAAGAGCAGGCGACGAATACATCGAAGTGTGGGGTGAGGTGCGGTAACTGATGTTAGTGCGGGGAAGGGAGTGGCCTTTCTGTACGTAGTACTTTAAGTATTCTGTGGTAGTACTTTAAGTATTCTGTGGTTAGAGTATTTGGAGTTTCTAACATTCCCGACGATTCGCGACGTTTCATTGGTAGAATACTACCAAATGCTTAGTATTCTACCTATGAAGCGTCGCGAATGGGTATTTAAACCCTCTTTACACATTAAACCAGAGTAAAGTTATCATAGACGTTCTATTATTTTAGATTACTGACAAGACGTCAACGTCCTTTGATATGTATTATCTATGGTCCTTTGACATGTTTTTGTCAGAAACACAGCATACAGCTGTTTGCAGTAAATATATTTGTAATTATTCATCAACGATCATAATTAAACAACGAACGACATATTTAAACAAGGATAGTCAAGTTTTAAGTAATCTACTTATAATGTGCACTTTTAGTCGTAGGTGAAAACTTAGAACAGTGTTATTGTAAGTAAGTATATTCATTCTTTAACGTGTTTTTTATTTTTTCTATTAAAGGAGTAAAGGTAGGTCTTAAATGAATTGATTTGTTCTATTTTAACCCGGAAACGCATAGCAGAACACACAACAAGCTTTGGTCATTTCATTGCAAAGAAACTGTTAAAAATATAGCAACATGCTAATCTTGTACACAATACTTGAGACGTACGTTCGAGACCTGCATAGACGTGTAAGTAGCAGCGACAGATGTATGTAGGTACAGAGGCCAGCACATCAACCTACCCCAATCTGTCAAATTTTCCCAACTGAATATGAACCTTATTACTTTGTAGTAAAGTTGAAAATCTATCAAAGAAATTTGACAGATTGGGGTAGCTTGATGTGCTGGCGTCTGTACCTATATGTGTTTCTATTTACCTACCTACATTAAAATGCATAAGCGCCTAATCAGATTTAATTATACTTTCAGCTATATTTTTGGTGATATATTTTTAAAGTGCAAGTGTAATAATCAAAATCTGCTATGATAACACAATAAAACGCTATGGGTGACTTCTACGGTACGGGCTTCTCTAGAAATACCATAACTAACAAAGGAAAAGTAAGTACTTAGTTGCTGTAATTTGTAATTTTCCAATGTAAGATTTTTAGCGACTGGGCCGCATAGGAGCGCATTTTATTTTTGGACATCGAGTTAAAGGAAATTTAATCGTTTAGGAAGTACCTATTTAGTTCGCATTCGGCTACAAACACGTTCGCTCGGGTATCATTCCCACCCGGAAAGTTGAATCAGTACAATACGACGTGTAAACACTGCACACTGGTCGCTCTAGTCATGATAGTGAGCCCGGGATGCAGTTGGCTCCCGCCGCTCGCGTGTGCACGCATCCGCTACGTTGCGCTGCGCCCGCTAGGCCAGGCCTGTGAAAATTGTCTGCCTACTTAATCAATTTGTGACTAGAAGAAGGTACAGTCAGCAGAAGAAGTCGCTGGTCATTTGGAAAGGGGTTTGAAGATTTTTGTATGGAGGGTGGCCCTAAGATCGGCCGCCATTTTAATTTTTTTTCAGAATCGCGGTGCACAACAAAAGTTATATATTTAGATAGAGGACACTTATACAAACAAAAAATTTAATATAACATAATGTCCTAAAGCGTCAGGTTTCGGAGTTATTCACCAAAATATAAGTCGAAAACAACAAGGATTTTTTTGTTTTTTTCCCTCCAGGTAAGCATATTGAACTATTGAGGTAATAGAAACGTTATGAAACCTTTATGGAGAAGAAACAAATGAAGAATAGATATTTTTTAAATAAATAATTAAACACGGCAATTTATAGTTCGTTTTTTAATCCCAGAGACTAATCTGACATTTAAGTCTTTTGTTTTCGTATTTTTTTTAGTATAGAAGTTTGGCATTACACTTGTCAGATTAGTCTCTGGGATTAAAAAATGAACTATAAATTGCGGTTTTTAATTATTTATTTAAAAAAATGCCTATTCTTCTTTTGTTTCTTCTCCATAAAGGTTTCATAACGTTTCTATTACCTCAATAGTTCAATATGCTTACCTAGAGGGAAAAAAAAAACAAAAAAATCCTTGTTGTTTTCGACTTATATATTGGTGAATAACTCCGAAACCTGACGCTTTAGGATATTATGTTATATTACATTTTTTGTTTGTATAAGTGTCCTCTATCTAAATATATAACTTTTGTTGTGCACCGCGATTCTGAAAAAAAATCAAAATGGCGGCTGATTTTAGGGCCAAAACCTTCAAACCCCTTTAATCATTTTAAATCGTTGATCCTAATTATAGTTAAAAATTGTATACTAATCATCATAAATCTTCCTACAGTTCTATAATGTGCTATAAGTAATTTATAATTGGCAAGTTTTCATTAATTCATAAAACTCTTTTAAACCTGGTTTGATGTTAACCGCCTGGTGTGACTTATGTCGCTGACTGTATCAAAATTACACCTGAATCTAGTAATCCTAATAGACCGCGATTATGAGACCATCGCAAGTTCGCGCGAATTTGTTTGTATGAACACGCGATCAAACATAAAAGTGTCTTATAGGCATTAGTGTGACTAAATTAATACAATTTCGCGTGATCTTAGATTGTACGTGTACCACGGCTACACGTCGAGCTATATGTGACCAATATCAAATAATAATAATATTTTATTGTGCATGCTGTGGTCTCCTGTAATTGAGAGTACACCTACCAAATACTTTGTCGTCCATTAACCACATAATGTTTTGTGTAAATCTTTTGTTGGAGATCCTAAAATAAATAAATAAATATAAGCTGACTTCTGATTGTACGAAAAACTTATAAATGCGAGGTCAGCTAAAACTGGAAATGTAAACCTTGATGTGTTACCGTCTGTACTCACAGTCAGTCCCAAAAAGATGTATACCCGGACTAGGAACCATTTTATTGTCAACAACCTTTGTTAGTATCCACCGTAGAGGTACAAAACATAGTATACAATTTAATTTGCCCCTAAATATTGCGAACTGGTGGCCTAACTAACATTCGTGCGAACGCGAATTCGATGCATTTGACTGACATACCGGGATAGTCGACGAACATCCCGTTCGGAATAACGATTAAGGTCGTCGTGCGAATGCGCGGTGATGGAATTGCGCGGTGAGCGATTATTCTCGTAATTAAAAAAAAATAAAACTTGAAAATGCAGATTCCGTGCAGTGCTTATACCTACTTATGCATTGACCTTAAGATTGAAGGTCTGGTCATCATGCTACATTTATACTGGGTGGGCCAAAAGAAATCATCCTATTGGAAGATGCTCTCATTTTTGCAAATGGTCGCCAATGTCAAATCTGTTTTGACATTTGTGGACTAGACAGATGCAGAATACAAGTGAACAAGCCATGGAGCGATACACACCCCAAGAAAGCGGAATAATCGTGTCTATTTTTTTGCGTAACAATTCGTCTGTGGTGTTGGCGCAGTGCGTATTCCGTCGCCGATTCCCCGGCCGTCCGACACCGACTGCGCAAACACTGCGCCGTTTGGCCACCAACCTTGAAGAGTATGGGACCACACGAGATGTTGCCAAGAGTGGCCGGCCCCGGAGCGCCCGTTCTGCCGAGAATATCGCCGCTGTTGCCGAGGATGTCGAGCTGTCGCCGGAAACATCGACCAGACGCCGTGCCACGCAATTAGCCATCAGCCAGACGTCCCTAAGGCGAATTTTGGTCAAAGACCTGCGCATGTTCCCGTACAAAGTCCAGTCCGTGCATCAGCTGCTGCCTGCCGACCGCCAAACGCGCGTAACCTACGCTCAAGCCATCCTCAATCTTGAGGTCGCCTCATCTCTCGTTTTGGCGATTTGCATTAAGCGTTCCAGACTTTTTTTTGTGGGTTTTTTTTGAAGTCCCGTGTTTACGTGAACAAGCCCGAGACTCTGGAAGCCCTCAAGGACAACATTCGACACGAGTGCGAGAATCTGTCGCCCGAAGTTCTCGCCGAAGTGATGAAACATGCCATAAAACGAGCCCGTATGGCAATCAATTGTGACGGCGCCCATTTGGCCGATATAATCTTCTCGACTTGACCAATAAAATTCTAAAGGTTCAAATAAACCTAATCAAAAAACAGAATCGAAGTATTTCATTTAGGAAAAAAAAGAGAGCCAAAAAACATCGGATGACTTCTTTTGGCCCACCTTGTAGTTGACTATGGACCGTGAATTTAACAGTTGATTGTTTCTTCTCAGGAAACACTTGGTGACGACCACTTCCGATGGCAGAGTATTAAGAAGTTCATGTATTTGGCATACACATACTCCTCCTCAGCGTACAATTATGATATATTTTCAAAGGTGTGCGGAAACGGTACCTACCTAGATGCGTTTTATTAATAAATCGCTTTGTCTTTACATGTCAGTAAAAGTAATCCTCGACTGATCCTAGTTGATTGCCACAAATTATAATAATAGTGGACTGCCTTGAGAGTTATTCCCTAGAATCCAAATATGTAGAACAAATGTTCTTCAAACCTTTTAAGACGAAAGCGCCAGGGTAGCCCGCGAAATTCAATGTTTCTTACGTTCTTTGCAATTTGCAGATCAGTAAAAGGTTGTATGTTGATTATAATATGATTCGCGACCATAACCAGTATGTATTTACAGCATTATAATTATTAAACTTATCAGTACAACCCTCTCAGTTCAAATTACCCTACTGAATGACTATTTAATGAACTCACGACTTTTGAGGGCAATTCGAAGAGAGTTGCATTGATGCTTTCGACTCTTGATGATAAAATCAGAAAGGATTGATGATTTCTTTAAATTAGATCATATACATCTTAAATTTTGCAGAGGATTGTTGCCGTTTATCCAGCCTAATCAAAACAAATTTTATTAATTGCTTTGTAGTCTTCATTTCATGCAATTAGTACACAAGTCTAATCATATCCTCGGAAAATCCAACTTCCCATATTGTTATGGAATGTGTATTTGTAGGATTACATGTACTTCTCTGCCAAAACAAAGCCGTTCCCACAGATATAGATGTGGCCGTTCCTCAAATCAGTCAGAAACTCATCCAACGTCCCATATGGAATACATCTGATAACTTCGACTGCTTTTGTGGGAGATTCCTTCTCTACTGGAGTTGATCGGGTAGTAGGTTTTGGTACCTCTAACTTGCCCTGAATGATCTCCTCTTCAAAGTGCACTCGGGTCTCTTGTAAAGAGTCTTTACAATTTATGATCTTTCTAGAGCATCCACATTGCATGCAAGAAGCTGTGGCTAAGTCATAGGTAGACTGAATATCTTGCAATTGGGCCTTTGATGCTACGTGAACCGGGACATATATAGGGTCAAATTTAATTAGCTAGCGAAACTCCGCAGACGTGATAGGTATCGATATCCCAACAGGATAAAACAAAAAATTAATTTGACAATTTTTTTTGTGGGTCACCGACCACAGTTAGTATAGTATTGTGTTAACTTCACAGACGTGAATGGTATCGATATCTCAACACGACAAAACTAAAGGAAACAGATTTTCTCATCTCATCAAATCTTTTTTTGTCTTTATTTCATCGTGTTTAGATAACGATACCTATCACGTCTGCAGAGTTTCGGTAGCTAATTTAATTTGAACTTTTAAAGTGACAGGTTCCTGTATAGCGAAGGGCTTACTAAAGTAGAGACATGGGAAGACTCCTCACTACTTTCATCTTATGGTATCTCAAAGCGAACTATTCTCATCTCTTTTTCAAGAATTTCTACAACATCGGCCCAATGGGTCATGATCATAACCACGCATTACGAGTATTGTCTGTCCCGAGTTAAGGTAGTGTCGGATGCATCGGAAAGGTTTCTATTTTTTTAGTATCTAATAGGCCATTATTTTCTGGTCTCTGAAAAGATGTTGCCAGATCAGCCGCATTTCGCATTCATGCCAGTGACTCGCTCCCAAATTGAACGTTCAAACTTTAGACGATTGAAGTTCATGTTTATGAGTTACAGCTGCAGTGTTGAGGGGAGTATTTTCATTTAATTTAATAAGTCAAACCTTAACATTAAATGTTACAAAGACGTCTAAAACTGAAAGGGTAGATTTTTATTTGATCACATTACATAATATTGTAATTGGAGATAAAATGTTCGATAGTTCCTTTCCTGTTAGTTCCTAAGCCACCCTTAACTATCCTTACAAGGTATTTCATGCCCTTTGTGATCTGAAGTTGCCGTTGTGACATGAAGTCACACCATTCTGTTCCATCTTGTTCTCGGCTATGGAATGAATCATCGGAACCCATGCCATCATTCGATACAGTCACTCTGCTCTCAAAACGGTGTAGGAAAACATCTTGATGAAACCGGCATTTCCAACCAAAAATTCGAAGACATGTGACATCTACCAACCCGCACTGGTCCCACATATGGCTCGCACTGTCAAAAAGTTATTAGATCTCATGTAGAGCCAAGCTTCTAACTCTACACGCCCTAACTTCACAAACTCTACACCTTAGTCAAAATATGAGGGTTGACCGTTTCGTTACAACAAGAACTATTGGTAGACAAACTTAGTTGGTAGTAGAGTACGGCCCCAAAATATAAAAAATAATTTTGAGAATAGTAGGGTGCGCGAGTCCCACTCGCCGGTTTTTTCATAATCATTAATTACTAATACAACAAATATTTTATACTTGTTAATGATAATGACTACCTAGGCACTCCACGCAGTTCAGATATGCGTATAAATCAACCTAACTATCGAAGTATCGACCTTATTCAAACTCTATTTACTTAACGGTAACCTTTTTTTTTCAGTGAGGCTTATTGATTTTATCCTAGTTGAAGCGACAGTAGGCATAGCGTATATGTGCATGGATAGTTTTATTAAACAATACACTAGAAGACATGACTGCAATAAATTTATGAATCCACTTCTCAGAGGAATATCTTATGGTAGATTTTTGCAGACGTCTTTGTTCATAATTATAGTAAGTATACTAATCATAGGTATCAAATTTAATATTTATTGAGACTTGGTGTCAGTGGACTAGGAACTCACTCCGTTCTAAAGGCAACTAGCGTACATCTATTAAACATACATAGAAAGAACCACCAAAACCACAAAACTTGAAGACTAAGAACAGACCACTAGACCATAATTATAACACTAGTTTACAATATTTTTTTTTTCATGAAATGAAACATTATTTATGTATTTTTCGTAGCTCGTCACAATTCTGAGATATAGAGGTCTTTGAAAATTTTTTAGGCAATAAAAAAGGGATAATTACAAAGAGATCGTTGAAAATCTATTGCAAAATGATGAGCGCATGGGTGTATACAGGGTGTTACGGAAAGGGTATATCAATACAAACGGGTTGAAGAGTGTATCTGGTCTAGAATCTCTGCACAAAATTTCAGCTCAAAAGCAGTAACTTTCAAAATGCTTAATATTTTTTTATTTCGATAGGTTATTAAATTGAAATCATAACTAACGTGTCACCGCACTACGAGTGTCATTATCCATTATCTGTAGTGTGTCTGTGCGCCTAGTACACGCACATCACGCCGCCGCGCGCCAGTGCAGCGCCGTGATGTCGAAATAAAAAAATATTAAGCATTTTCAAAGTTAATGCTTTTGAGCTGAAAGAACAATGGGTAAAGTTGTATGGGCCCCGTACCCAAAAAAAAATATGACTGTAGCATTACGAGCTATATCGGTATTCGTTGCCCTCATGGAGTAGTTTAATTAATCCTAAGACAGCATGTCTGAATTCACTTGGAGAAAAAAGATATTTAAGGAAGATAAATTGGTTTGAGAAGATGGTACCCAGAGGCAAGGTTAATTGTAGCATTATGAACTATGTCGGTATTTGTTGACCTCATGGAGTAGTTTAATTAATCCTAAGACAGCATGTCTAAATTCACTTGGAGAAAAAAGATATTTAAGGAAGTTAAATTGGTTTTGAAAAGACGGTACCTACCCAGAGACAAGGTTAATTGTAGCATTATGAACTATGTCGGAATTTGTTGACCTCATGGAGTAGTTTAACTAATCCTAAGACAGCATGTCTGAATTCACTTGGAGAAAAAAGATATTTAAGGAAGTTAAATTGTTTTAATAAAATAATAGGAAAGTTCATTATCTTTATTCATTATTGTAATTACCATACTTATATTGGTTCTTATTCAATACTAGCTGACCCGGCGAACTTCGTACCCCCTTCAATTTTTTTTTTTTTGTTAATTTTTTCCCATGTTTTAATAGCTATTCTGCTATTCGGGGCAGAGATTATGAGCTATGTCGGTATTCGTTGTCCTCATGGAGTAGTTTAATTAATCCTTAGTCAGCATGTCTGCTGGCAACCGACAATGCAGCATAAAATGAGATACAAAAAAGAAATAAAAACAAAACACAATACAAGTTCTAAATCAATTTTAATTAATTTTTAATCAAGTTCTGTTAATTTTCTAAATCGCTGGAGCCTTATTGAACACGTTCCGTGATCCATTGTAGAATAATCCACACGCTAACAACATTGTCGAAATAATAAAAGACAGAATTAACGTTTCCAACAGGTTTGGTGACTAATATGTTGTGGACTGTAATATCAACCGCCAAAGGGTACGTTTCACAGCGATGGAAGAAAGCAATGTACCATTTCCTAACCTCAACGAGGAGGAACTTATCTTGTTTAGTTTAGGCACATACCAATTAAAACTCGCAAAATCATACGTGTCCGAGCATTTGCGAAGAAGCATGTTGGTACTCTATAGAGGTATGCGTAGAACCAAGTCCTAATATGAGATATGGCGCAAGTGATTGACTGTCGAGTAATTATTATTTAGTAAGATTATTGTAAAAATGGAAAATTATACCTGTAAGACCTGCTGGTGAAGTATGTTTAAATAGAAACATTTTCAAACGGTTGATTGATGTAGTTTTTTTTTTGTGCATACTCTGTCTGCAATCTCTGTGCACGCCACTGCATGATTGCAACCCTCTTGTGTGCCGGGAAAGATAAACATATTAACAACGAGGTTGTTAAACGTGGAATGTGGACTCAGCGATCATTGTGCCGATAGTCGTGACAGCCTATGGCTTAATAGCCAAAAACGTCGACTAGCACCTGAAGAGGCTCTCGTTGGGCAGCTGGATCAAGGACTTGATTCAGAAAGCGGAACTTCTCGACACGACCCACATTATTAGGAGGTTCTTCTCTCTGGAGCCCTGATTGCCGATAGCTTGGACCTGTTCCCGATACCGGTGGGCTACAACTTTTTTATATTTTTAAATGCTTTTATGTTCTAATATTTAAAAATATAATTTGTATAAACATGTATAATGAAATAAAGGAGTTAAAATAATAATTAATGAGAATAAATAACGTTCTATTCTTTTATTTTATTCTATTTAATAAAACAATTTAACTTCCTTAAATATCTTTTTTCTCCAAGTGAATTCAGACATGCTGTCTTAGGATTAATTAAACTACTTCATGAGGTCAACAAATACCGACATAGTTCATAATGCTACAATTAACCTTGGCTCTGGGTACGGTCTTCTCAAAACCAATTTAACTTCCTTAAATATATTTTTTCTCCAAGTGAATTCAGACATGCTGTCTTAGGATTAATTAAACTACTCCATGAGGTCAACAAATACCGACATAGTTCATAATGCTACAATTAACCTTGTCTCTGGGTACCGTCTTCTCAAACCAATTTAACTTCCTTAAATATCTTTTTTCTCCAAGTGAATTCAGACATGCTGTCTTAGGATTAATTAAACTACTCCATGAGGTCAACAAATACCGACATAGTCCATAATGCTACAATTAACTTTGTCTCTGGGTACGGTCTTACTCGTTCTCCTTTTGTACAGAGATTCTAGACCAGATACACTCTTCAACCCGTTTGTATTGATATACCCTTTCCGTAACCCTGTATATGTCACTAAAAATTCATTTTTTGCATTCCCATTTGGAATTTTTTCCAGGAAAGGGGTTTGAAGTTTTTTGTATGGAGGGTGGCCCTAACGTCGGCCGCCATTTTGATTTTTTTTCAGAATCGCGGTGCACAACGAAAGTTATATATTTAGATAGAGGACACTAATACAATCAAAAATGTAATATAACATAATATCCTAAAGCGTCAGGTTTCGGAGCTATTCACCGAAATATAAGTCGAAAATTGAACATTTAATTTCTTCTAAGTTCAGTTTTCGACTTATATTTAAAGGATTTTTTTCATCGATTTAAATCGATTATGACTTGAGTCGATACAACATTGGCGTTTCTGATCCTTAATTGGCTTTTAAGAGCCAGAATCCACTCAAAGACACCAAAACAATCGAATTTATTTTGTCTGCATCTAGATCGATATTAATTTGCAAGGCAGGAATAAAGTAATTGGCTACAATTGTAATTGCATTGTAGGAAAACGAACACTTGGATGTTGCTCCCATGTGATATGTATTATAATGGTACTACATGGTATGGGCGCGACATCAAGAATATCCTATTCAGCCTCCCGCTGGCTTCTTGGATGTCAAAAGTCAAAGTCAAAGCATTTATTTCAAATAGGCACATAAAAGGCACTTTTGAACGTCAAAATGATATTATTTATAAGTACCTAATATGATTTAATCTTATGTTTAACCCACTAGCTGGTATATTCAATTATTTCATGTTTACCTACAAAATCATCATTTTAATTCAACACATTTATCTCATATTTTTATGTTCCGATTGTTTTAAAAAGTTTTTAATGAACAAAATAAATGATTAGTATTGTAATATTTGTTTTCTGATTGAGATTAACATTTGAAGTTACTACAAAATAAAAAAATACTTAAAATTCGTTACAACAATTATTGTTATTTTTATCTTTGAATATCTCAGAAACGTGACGCTTTATGATGTTATGTTATATAATGTTTTATGTTCGTATAAGTGTCCCCTATCCAAATATACGCAATTTATTGTGCACCGCGATTTTGAAAAAAAAACATCAAAATGGCGGCTGATGTTAGGGCCAAAACCTTCAAACCCCTTTGGTAGTGTGAGTGATGAACCCGGTGAGCGATTTCACCAAGATTTAAAATCATTTGAGCAAAATTATCAAGGTTATTGAGATCAAAATATGCAAGGTGACTATTGTTGGTCTGTTGTGAGAGATACAGGTGAAAATATTTATAGAAAAAGAGCAAAAATTACCCATTTTTAATCCACTTCAAAAAAGGAGGTTCTGTATTCGACCCGTATGTATGTATGTATGTTTGTATGTCGGCGATTTTCTCAAAAACTATTGAACTGATTTTGATGATGCTTTCATTAATGTGATCTACATACTGTCAGGAAGGTTTTAGTATAAAATACATTAGGTAATTATTGTTATGTACGAAGTTATATGCATATGTACTGCATGTCCGGCATTTCTATGCGAATTTTGATGATTCTTCTAGTCGGTGTCTTCAATTCTCCATTGCACTAGTGTTAATTGAATTTGTGTGGGGTAGGTACAACTAAAAAGTGAAAAATAAAACCTTTTTTACAAAAAAAAAACCACCGACTTAAAAAAAAACACTACAAAGTGATAAATAACTTTAATTTCGGAAGTCGGTGTCAAAACACGAAAATGCGGAACCAACGACACCGACTTCCGAAATTAAAGTTATTTATCACTTTGTTGTGTTTTTTTTTAAGTCGGTTGTTTTTTTGTAAAAAAGTTTTTTTAACTGTCTATTGTTTATTTAGATGTAGTTTTTTGTAGTCTTTTTAAATATTTAAAAAAACTGACATGCTGGATTTTTAAAATATTTTTTCTCAGATGTAGATACCCAAAGTAACGTAACCGTATATATTCCATTTTATGAAAAAAAGTCATGTAAACTAGTGTAATTTTACTAAGTGACAGTTGACAGCCAACATCTATCAGATTTCTCTCGAGAATTAATAGTATGACTATAGTACGTCAGTGCCTTGCTTGCATAGCCTAGCTCCTCTTGCAAAGGTCGGTTCCCTACAAAATGGTTGAGCTGGATGGTGCTGATCCATGCGTCATGTCCGTGAACGGACGCCGTCGGTTGAGACTGGCCATCTCTTAACTGCCAAGGCTTATTTTTAATCTTATTTCTTGTATTGTTTCTTCATTTGTGTGTTTTTTTACATTGTTCTCACATATAGAAGCAACAAGAATAATGTACCCAGGATTTTGTAATATCTTGATTTAAAAAGAGTGTCCATGGAGTTTCTTGCCCGTTCTTCTCCAAAGAGATCTACGCTTTGGAATGGGCAACTAGCTTCAACTTTCTGACCAACTGACCGACTACTTAATTATGACAATTCAAAAGTGCCTGTAATGGTTTAATTGAAATAAATGCTTTGAGTTTGAGTTTGAAAGAAGAAGAGGGCTCAAAGAACGAAAACACTTATTTAGAGGAAAAATAAACGTCCTCATCGCGCTGTGGTTTCTTCATTCACACAGCGACATTATTTTTGTGGTTCTTGAACCTAATACTCGTAACAGCCTCTAAGCGTGGTGAGTAATTCCGAAAGACCACAAAGTGCAGTTAGTGCGATCATAATTTGAAACTTTTTATTGTTTTAGCACGCTTCTTATTTAGCTGACAGTGTAAGATTTTTTGCGGCAAGTTTTTTGGAACTACCACCATGGTCGATATGTCGTAACAACACCGATTGTGTGCCAACCAAAGATTTAATGGTGCGATGCAATCGGAACATGACTACAGATTTTAAGACAACGTCCGCCTACTTTAACTACCTGTAAGTTGTCTTGTTGCTAATGATTTTTAATTATTTTTTAGGAAATTATGGAAACATCCCACGTCTTTAGTTTTTAACCGACTTCTAAAAAAGGAGGAGGTTCTCAATTCGAATGTTTGTATTTTTTTTTTTTTTTTTTTTTTGTGTTTGTTCGCGCGTAACTCCGTCGTTTGCCAACCGATTTGAAAAATTCTTTTTTTGTTAGAAAGGGTATACTTCCCAAATGGTCCCATGAAAATTTTATCGAAATCGGATGAGCGGTTTTTGAAAAATCAACAAAAATCTAAAAATTTATCTACATTGTCTACATTAACGATCTTTTTGTTTACTTTTTTGTGGGGTAGGTACAACTAAAAAGTGAAAAATAAAACTTTTTTACAAAAAAAACAACCGACTTCAAAAAAAAAACACTACAAAGTGACAAATAACTTTAATTTCGGAAGTCGGTGTCAAAAAACGAAAATGCGGAATCAACGACACCGACTTCCGAAATTAAAGTTATTTGTCACTTTGTAGTGTTTTTTTTTTGAAGTCGGTTGTTTTTGTATTATAAATTACCAAAAAACTAGCGCCACAATCTACTGAAAAGGCAAACACGACATGTCAAACCTGTCATTGTAACATGTTATAATGTATATTTTCTCGTGGTCCTACTATTTTTAACCGACTTCTAAAAAAGGAGGAGGTTCTCAATTCGAATGTTTGTATGTTTTTTTTTTTTGTGTTTGTTCGCGCATAACTCCATCGCTTGCCAACCGATTTGAAAAATTCTTTTTTTGTTAGAAAGGGTATAGTTCCCAAATGGTCCCATGAAAATTTTATCGAAATCGGACAAGCGGTTTTTGAAAAATCAACAAAAATCTAAAAATTTATCTACATTGTCCACATTAACGATTTTTTTGTTTACTTTTTTGTGGGGTAGGTACAACTAAAAAGTGAAAAATAAAAACGTTTTTACAAAAAAAAAAAACAACCGACTTAAAAAAAAAACTACAAAGTGATAAATAACTTTAATTTCGGAAGTCGGTGTCAAAAAACGAAAATGCGGAACCAACGACACCGACTTCCGAAATTAAAGTTATTTATCACTTTGTAGTGTTTTTTTTGAAGTCGGTTGTTTTTTTTTTTTGTAAAAAAGTTTTTATGTCCTACCAGTAGGTCCACGAGGGTATGTTTATTATGTATTATAGTTGTTGGTACAGTGAAAATATCAACGGAATATACATTTCAGAAATACGTTCGGCGTTTTGGATAGAGACACGTTGACGATTAGGGTTTTTACTCTTGGCCTGGTGTGGATATTAGTTTTCCGTTTTGCAACGGTTTCCGAAAAAACAATTGTAAAGGTAATGTTCTTTTTAATAATTTCATTCATTTTAGAAGCACGTAACTAGTTGTTTGACAACTTTTATACTGTGTGGTGTTGTGATGGTCTCCTTAACAAATCAGTTAGTAAAATGGCTTGAATGAACTTTCTTCCGTCTGTAGAAAATAATCATCGGTGGTTTATCACCTGATGTTCCGTTTCTTTTTATATTTCATCCAAAATGTATTTCGGTGTAGGTACCTACTCAATTTTGACTAGTTAGGGTTCCGTAGCCAAATGGCAAAAAACGGAACCCTTATGGATTCGTCATTGTCTGTCTATCTGTACGTCCGTCCGTATGTCACAGCCACTTTTTTCCGAAACTATAAGAACTATACTGTTGAAACTTGGTAAGTAGATGTATTCTGTGAACCGCAGTAAGATTTTCACACAAAAATAGAAAAAAAACAATAAATTTTGGGGTTCCCCATACTTACAACTGAAACTCCAAAAATTTTTTTTCATCAAACCTGTACGTGTGGGGTATCTATGGATAGGTCTTCAAAAATGATATTGAGGTTTCTAATATCATTTTTTTCTGAACTGAATAGTTTGCGCGAGAGACACTTCCAAAGTGGTAAAATGTGTGTCCCCCCCCCCTCTAACTTCTAAAATAAGAGAATGATAAAATTAAAAAAATATATAATATACATTACCATGTAAACTGCCACCGAAAATTGGTTTGAACGAGATCTAGTAAGTAGTTTTTTTTTTAATACGTCATAAATCGAAAACCGCAATTTACCTTTCACAAAGTTACAACGAACTACAAGAACTTTTATATTATGTTACTTGCTGCTACGGAACCCTTCATGGGCGAGTCCGACTCGCACTTGGCCGGTTTTTTTTTAGTAACTTTCCTTTCAGCTTACTGATATCATAATTAGATTATAGATGTGTATCAAATCTTGACGACGTAAATAACGCCCTACTACAGATTTAAAATTGGTTCACTGCTAATAATTTAGTATTAAATGGGGAAAAAAATAAGTGCATTTTAAAAAACTAAGTGATTTTCTCTACTAAATGTCAAAAGTAGTAATTGTGAGATAGTGAATCAAGAGAAACTAGAATTCGTCAATAAAAGTGTTTTCCTGGCGATAAAACTCGACTCAAGGCTTCAATGGGATTCTCATTTAACATCCCTTGCAGGACGGCTAAGTTCAGCAGCATAATTATGCTGTGAGAAAAATCCGTCAATTTTCCGCGAGGCTAGTCTATTTTAGTTTCTTTCATAGTATTACATCATACGGTATTTTACTATGGGGACGGGCTGCAGCTATCGAGTCTATTTTTACCCGACTACGGCGAAGCAAAAAGGAGGGTAATGATGTTGACCGGTATATATGTATGTTCATCTGTTCCCTTATAACTACTAAACTACTTGTCATAATTTGACAAGTGAGATATCGCTGGAAGCGTCTTGATCGTCCGCTAGCTATAGGCTATGTGACGTCACATTAAATTTAATAATAATTTAGTCGCCTTAATGAAATAGAAAGAAGAAAGATATACTGAACTTAAAAGTTTAGTTTGTGAACAAGGGAATCAGCGCCAATAAAGTTCAGTTACGGTACAACTTCAAACATTTTTATAACTTTTTCAATAGTGCTAGTCACTCTGAAATCAACTTAATAACCATTAAAATAAAGTTGATATTTGTTTAACTTGAAATAATATTAATTTGAATAATATAAGTTTGAATAGACTTTACATACGGTACCTGCCTAACCATTCAGGGAAACAAGGCGTGATGTTATGTTACGTAAGAAGATTATGGTATTCGACTTTTTATTTAGGTAATATTTTTTAAGGGATACTTTCGGTTAAAACCGCAGTAATAACTTTGTTTTTCGAGCTCAGAACGGTATAGCGAATCACTCTTCGCCGATGTTACGGTTCGCCGAAATCACTCTTAGTCGACGGTTGGTTCCACGAAAAAATCCATCGCCGATAGAACTATTCGCCGAAAACACCGTTCATCGATGGTCGCTTCAGCTACAACACCTTTTACCGATGGAACGGGTCGCCGAAATATTTATGTAAATTTTTAATAAATTAAAATGAAATTAATTAAATTTTACAAATATTTATTCGGATTGACCGTCAGATCGAAACGGTACAAATAAAAAAAACAATTTCACTTTTAATTATAATAATAAAAAGGGGTTTGGGTAATTATTTCTTATTTTTTAAGTACAAAATTTGGGCCAGTCCATTTAAGAATGTTTTTATGTCCATCTCACTCTTTAGAGCTAAGTGTTTCTGCAATCTAGCATTATATTTAACCTGTGCAGAACGTTGGCGTTTTAGCATGGGTTCAGAAGAATTAATTGCTGAATCTCGCATTCAGTATGCTTTTGCTCTTTTGCAAACTCCATTATAGTTTTATATATGTTCCATTTTTTCCGATTAAGGAGTGTGTCACTGTATGTTATGAAAAGACCTAAACCAGGAAGCTGATGTGAAATGATTTGTGTGTGAAGTATTTCGGCGACCCGTTCCATCGGTGAAAGGTGTTGTAGCTGAAGCGACCATCTATGAACGGTGTTTTCGGCGAATAGTTCTATCGGCGATGGATTTGTTCGTGGAACCAACCGTCGACTAAGAGTGATTTCGGCGAACCGTACCATCGGCGAAGAGTGATTCGCTATACCGTTCTGAGCTCTTGTTTTTCTAACTATCTATGTATGTACATATGTTTTTCTTTAAGAAATGTCGTGAAATGCAAACTTGCATTTGCGGGCGGTCGATAAAGCGACACGCATTTGACTGGTTTTTATGGTTCCGTACCTCAAAAGGAAAAAATGGAACCCTTATAGGATCACTCGTGTGTCTGTCTGTCCGTCCGTCTGTCACAGCCAATTTGCTCCGAATCTAATGGACCGATTAATTTTAAATTTGGTACACATATGAATTCCTGCGACCCAAACACAGACGTGTTTACGTTGCACGTCTGTGTTTGAATAACATAAAATAAATGAATTTTCAATATGGGGGTCATTTTTGGAGGGCAAATAGAAAAAAAAAAAGTTTCGCAATCTGTACCGTGTGACATATCAAATGAAAGGGCTTACTGTGAGGATCTCAAATATATTTATTTCACAAGAAAATAGACGAAAGGGGTTTGAAGGTTTTGGCCCTAAAATCAGCCGCCGTTTTGATTTTTTTTCAGAATCGCGGTGCACAACAAAAGTTATATATTTAGGTAGAGGACACTTATACAAACAAAAAATGTAATTAACATAATATCCTAAAGCGTCAGGTTTTGGAGTTATTCACCGAAATATAAGTCAAAAACTACTAAGATTTTTTTGTTTTTTTTCCTCCCAGGTAAGCATATTGAACTATTGAGGTAATAAAAACGTTATGAAACCTTTATGGAGAAGAAACAAATGAAGAATAGACATTTATTAAATAAATAATTAAACACGGCAATTTATAGTTCGTTTTTTTAATCCCAGAGACTAATCTGACAAGTGTAATGTCAAACTTCTATACCTACTAAAAAAAAACGAAAGCATAAAAGACTAAAATGTCAGATTAGTCTCTGGGATCAAAAAAAGGATCAATAAATTGCCGTGTTTAATTATTTATTAAAAAAATATCTATTCTTCATTTGTTTCTTCTCCATAAAGGTTTTATAACGTTTCTATTACCTCAATAGTTCAATATGGTTACCTGTACCTAGGGGAAAAAAACAAAAAAATCCTTGTTGTTTTCGACTTATATTTCGGTGAATAACTCCGAAACCTGACGCTTTAGGATATTATGTTACATAACATTTTTTGTTAGTATACGTGTCCTCTATCTAAATATATAACTTTTGTTGTGCACCGCGATTCTGAAAAAAAATCAAAATGGCGGCCGACCTTAGGGCCACCCTCCATACAAAAATCTTCAAACCCCAAAGACTATTCCCCCCCCCCTCTCCGAAACTACTGAGCGTAAAATTTTGAAAAAAATACAGAAAATAGTACCTATAGATTACAGTAAAACCTATAAGAAGTCTGTGGTCTTAAAACAACATGGTAAATCTGTCAATATTGTGCGTACAAACTTACATTTTCAGTTGGAATGTATGGGAGAACATGTTATTCAACTACAGTGTTATATTTGTTCGTGGGATAAATTCATTCCAACTACGGATCCCTTCATTATGCGTGGTCCAACACGCACTTGGCCGGTTTTTTTAATTGATCTCATGACTTGTTTTAAGCTTTTCTGAATTTTCTTAGTTGAGCTTTCCTCCTGAAAAGTCTTTCCAAAAGTCATTCTTTGTAGGTATTGATGTGAATTTTTATTTTATTTCAGGTTTTTAAATTAGTATTTATGTGTAGATCTCTTTCTACGCTCGTTGTATTGTTATTTATAGTCGTTTCGACGAACAATGTTGCAACAGAGGCATTTTTTCAAATAGTGGACATTTCTTCGCCAAGTGAGTTCGTAAGTAGTAGATTTTAGAAATATTTAATTAGACATCAAATAAATATGCTAACGCCAGTTTTCACTAACACCAGACGACACCTAATTGATAATTCAATAAAAGCGCTCTGTGTTCGATTGACTACTTTCGGCGCTGAGCCGAGTGTAGGAAATCCAACGCTTTTATTTTAGACTAGCTGCGCCCCATGGTTTCACTCGCGTAAATGTCGATCCCATGGGAATATAGGGATAAAAGTAGCCTATATGTTAATCCAGGGTGTCAGCTACCTTCATACAAAATTTTATCAAAATTGGTCCAGCCGTTTAAGCGTGAAGAAGTAACAAACATATAAACACACACACACACACAAACTTTCGCCTATATAATATTAGTGTGATGTCATTTAGGTGGTGTCTTGTGTTAGTGTAAACGGGCAAAAGTTCTAAATGCAGTAAGTAATATATTGGTAGTTACTATGGTGGTGGACTACTTTTCAACCTCCTTACTAAGCGCATAAGGGAGAAAATTGGTCAACCGCCATCGCCATTGTCCGGTTGTACTTAGGTAACTTAAATAAAGGTTGTATTTGTAGTAACTTGACAATTTTAGATATCGCTGGTGTGTTTTTGTTGTTCCGAGTCTAGAAAACTACTAATTATATTACCTCTTAGGGATCATTCGCAAAAAAGACCTAAACACAGGTCTTCATCCAGCTGTCATGTATGAGCGTACGTTTGACTATGATGTAATCAAAAAACATGTTATTTTTGGCACTATGACTTACCATTAAGTATTGTCGGCTGCTGCGATGCTTAATTTTTGTTATTATGCGCAACTAGAAATTGATGCAAATATTCACGACGTACCTAATGGTACTTCGACGCGCAAACTGTTACCATGAATTCAGCACAAATGATTCTAGAACCCCAGCGCAGAGTATGATGTCGCTTATTAAAAAAATCTGTCGTTTCATATGATAGTTCAATACCCACACCAAAAAACAATAGTCATTTTATTACTGCGAAATTCAAAGTATAATTTATGTCTCTTTTACTTTTAAGTCCTTTGGTTGAGGATGTCCCCATTGGAACCCCACAATAATATAGGTATACACTGTGGAATGATTAAATGATGATTGAGTAATAAAATTGTTGCAGATGTTATCCGTCAGACATGTATCGTTTGCATACGGCATTGGATTTTTAGGTATTCATGATTTTGGAGCCGTGTCTGTTTTTACTATGGTAGACACTGCAACTGTGGTTTTTGTGATAACGTTTACAGTTATGGCTTTTGTGAGATCATGGGTTGTGAAAATATTATTTCTAATGATGAAAAGATGTGTTGACGTTGACGAAAAATATGGCACACATGTATTATTTTATGCTATGTTTCCGTTGACTACTGAATTTTTATATGCTCACAAGTTGTTTGTGATTTATTTTTATGGAAACATGATACTCGCCACGTTAACGTACATGGTGAGATAATATTTCATATTTCTTTTGTAAGTGATCACCGTTACGTGTTTCTATATAATAGGGCCTGGCTCCCCTTGAACCACAGTAACGAAACCGGTGTAGACTGTTAGCTTGTCAAATGTACCTGTCTAATCGAAAGAAAATATTCAATGTAGGTACCTCCCCTACAAAGGCAGAAATGGCATTTAATTTGATTCCAAATATCGGAGCCCTTCGTTATTGTATTGCTAAGAGAATAGAAAAAATATTGTAGAATAGTCAAATTCGTATGGACTTTGCAAATTTTGACAACAGTTCCCAGCTAATCTATATAAATAAAATTCAAAGTCCTGCCTGACTGATATATCAACACACAACCTAAACTGCTGGTCCTAGAGATATGAAATTTGGAGGGTGTGTTCTTTGTGAAGAGTAGGTATCCACTAAGAAAGGGTTTTTCGAAATTCCACCCCTAAGAGGGGGAATGGGGGGAGGGTGACATTTCACGCGGACGACGTCGCGGGCAGAATCTAGTTGAAACTATATAAATGACACAAAGACTACCTCTTTGTTTTATGAAGTGCAAGTGGCATTTAACCTAAGGGTGGTACGAGGCTTGCCGGGGTAGCGGGATCTGCCGGGGTAGCGGGATCTGCCGGGGTAGCGGGATCTGCCGGGGTAGCGGGATCTGCCGGGGCAGCGGGATTGTCCGAAAGGGTTACCGCTACCCCGGAACATAAAGGGCTAAGGAAGGAACACGGGTGGGTTTTAGTCAGTAAGAGTCTGACACTCCCTTCCGCTCCACCCAGAGCGGGAGGGGAGGAGTCATTCGATGATTTCCCATCCACAAAAAAAAGGGTGGTACGAGGTCGACTATATCTTTTAACAATTATTTTAATATTAAGAAGAATGATAAATATTTTCGGTAGTCAAAACCGTGTTGCTTTATTTAATCAGTTGAAAATAAATAGGTAAGTGCATTTTTTAGCCCGCGACCTCATTAAGCGAGTGTGGTTTTCGCCTTTTTTCGCCTTTTTTCGCTTTAATATTCTAGCAGATTAGTGATAAGGTAATATTTACTTAACAAAGGCCCGCTCGTACCACAAATCACTAAATACGTTTAGCGCTAAGCATGTTATTTAAAATATGGGAATTTTGTCTGTTATCTTCAAACGATGGAGAGAAACAGAACGATGTTCTTGTTTAGCGTTAAACGTATTCAGTGATTTGTGGGTCGAGCAGGCCTGAGTTTATGTGTTCTTTAATTTACCTTACAGGGCCAACTTCATGTCCCGAGAAACTTCCCTATACTTTATTGCATATGGTTTTTTATTGTATATTTTGGGTTGAATGTTTAATTGATTGATAGGACGCCGTACATATAGCCTGCTTCCGATGAAATAAGATTCACTTTGATCTCGTCAGAAATTAATAAATTTTTCCAAAGGTCCAATGCTTGTACTTTCTAGCAAACGACTGATCCTTTTTTTCGTAACGGAATTTCTCGAGCAGTGCTTATAAGTAATATGCTTCAACTAGTCGACCTCGTACTGTCCTTGCTGAAACGCCAGCATTTGGCCCAATAATCATTGAATTATTTAATAATAATGCGTACACCGTTTTCCTGCTGATAACGAAAGAAGAAAACTGGGAGTCAAAGCCTTAAGCCAAAAAGTTCTGGTTCAAGGCTATGTAATGATGACTTAAGACCTGGCCATTTTTATGGCGAGGGCGCAAATGCTACCATACTTGTTGGTTACTAACAGCATCATTTTATACTAACATTCTACACTGGTTTCGTTCCTGTAACTCAAGGGTGCTGGCTTGATAGAAACACGCGTCACCGCCGCCTTTGGTAATTTGGAAAACAGATTAAATACCACCTTATTGGTCCAGTCCGTGACCAGTATATCACCTCACCTAGTAACCTGCTAGGCAGGATACCTATCGGGTCATCGATCGTACTAATATGGTTAAGCCCGTGACTTCATACACATAACAACACTATCTAAGGATATTTTTAATTAGTAACATAACTTAGTCATTATTAGTATTCGCCATTTTTTTTAAATTAGCAAATTTTAGTTTTTGAGGTAAACAGATCCCAGATCCCTAGCAGCAAACCTTGTTGCACCATTCAGTTCTCAATATGCAACTCGACAGGTCAGTGCAGACCGACGGATTGGCGGCGAAGCGACTAATTTCTGTAACAACAGAAAGTTGATTTTATTTACTGTAGCATAATACCAGGCTATTATTCTCCCACTGCATAGCAAGAGCCTCTTCTCATACTTAGAAGACACTAGCATTGATCACCATACATGCTCAAGGCAGGTTGGCGATTCTAGACATTAACTATCTACTTTGTGTTTCTCCCTAAGTAATAGAACCCAGGCTAGTACTAATTTCAGTGTAAAGTTACATCAATGCTACAATATCCAGGACACAAATTGTGCATGTCCGACTATCGAAAAGGTGGAAAAGACGAAATACTTGGGTATTGTACTTGACCAGCAACTCTCTTGGCATTATCACGTGGCATTGTAGTGACCGTCTCAGAAAATTGATCTGGATCTGTAAGTTGCTAGGGCATGTTGCTTCAGTGAGTCTTATTAAACAAATATACACTGCTCTAGCCCAATCCGTTCTAACCTATTGCATTCCTATCTGGGGGGAGGGGGGGGGGGTGCCTCCAAAACCAAATTCCAAGATGTAGAAAGATCACAGCGTGCCCTTCTCAAAACTATCTATTTTAAACCGTATCGTTTTTCTACACACGGGCTTTACAAACTATGTGACCTTTTAACTGTAACAAGTTATATAATATTCTGATGTCAACCTTAAAAATGCATAAAACAACAGTATTTGATCCTGGTCCTCTCAGGAAAATAAAGAGGTACCTATGGTAATTAACTTGTTTTCTGTGACTATTCACAGAAAACAAGTTATTTAATTGTTTGTTATTAAATACCTAACGCGATTTTTTGGGATGTTGTGAGGATAGAACCAGTGAACGAAATTTCGTTCACTGGATAGAACCGAATAGTACAAAAGCAAGTTTGCAGCTGCCAAAAGGCTGTCCTTATATGCGTGGCGCACGAAAAACTTTGAAATTTTCGGTCTTTTTTCAGTTTTTGACTTATAACTTCTTAAAAGTGCATCTTAAGTACATTTATAAAGTAAACAAAATTTTAACTCGCTTTCATAGGACATTGATCTCATCATCACTTGGACGGTTTTCTAATCAGCGTTGGTCCAAAAGTTGAATGTTCCTTTAATGTTTCATTTAAATCTACTCTGTTTATTTCTTTAATTAATAAAAAACGGCTGGTACAATTCTAAATTCTTTATTTTTACAAAAAAAAGCTTTCTTTTTAATTCTATATGTAATTTTTATTTAATTACCTGTACGAGTATAAAATACTGCGCATTTTGATATGAGGGTGCAGGATTTAAGAAATTCAATAGGTACATGAGAATCTAAAATATCCCTAGATTGTGTTGATGTGTTTAATATTTAAATGAAACCATGTACTGCCAAATACTGCAGATTATAATTAAACCGCGATTTTATTCACGTCATATTTTATTTTTGTTGCAGACAAATCTAATGTATATACTTGCGAAATTCTTGAGTTATGAGTTTCGTTCAGTCAAGCAGATTTATGTTGTTGGTTTTCTGTGTTTTGTAGGTTTTGCCGTATCTATACCTCTGCTTGCTGTGAGTATCAGATTTTTATACCTGTTTCCTTCGCACTTATTAAATAGAGAAAGAACTATTAAAAAAAAACTAATTGCTTTGTTGTATCTTGTCTTGACACACTTTTAAATCTAGTAACTGAGTTTCCCTATTTAAGTGTGTAAATTAACCCCCTTATTCATAATGCTATTTTATCTCTATTTTAGCTAAAATAGGTTTATAGAACGTTTGTCTTTATCTGTCACGTTGTCATTTCTGTGTGTAAGAAAGAGACAAACCCCATTTTAACTAAAATAGGTTTGATAAGTTTTATGAATAAGGGGGTAAGTAGATAGATAGATATACAAATGAGTACCTACATATTTTCTGTGACCACTGAAAAAGATAATTGCATAAAATTATTTTACAAATATTATGCATTTTTCTCATAATATTTGTAAAATAATTTTATGCAATTATCTTTTTCTGTTTAAATAAACGTAATAAGGACATGACTTGGGTTCACTCAGCATAGATAGATTGGAGCTTTCCAAGTAGTCAAAATCATGTGAAAAACATAATTTCAATTATATGTTCGCAGACATTGCATTCAAATTGTCGTAAGCATCCAAAGTGGTCAAAATATCTTAGCTATCAGTTTTCAATATTGTGTAAGCTGTCAGTGTGTTTATATTAATATTTGCGAATAGTTCGTTCAATGGTATCTAAGCATTTATAGTAATCAAAAGTAATAGTAAGGCTGGTTATAATCTTGGTTCGAATTAAAAAAAAAATAAGGCTGACCAGACATTACTCGTACTTACTGTCATAAACAACAGTGCATGGGCAGTACGTCGAGGTTGACCAAACGGTCAAATTACTGAATCTGATACTAGTGAATTATATTCAGTGCCATGATGTGTTTAAATTGCACTGACAAGACAACACTGTATCAAGAAATTAAAAAAAAATAGCAAAAGTAAAACAATGGGTTGTAATAGAGGTTCGTTTCATTTGTTATTTCGAATCGAGTGTAACCACCGTTGGCATTAATTACATCAAGAAGGCGTTGGTTGCCTCATTGACCCACCTGTATGATTACAAAACAAACTTCACCTCAAAAATTCTCAAATTGCATTTACACGTATTCGTAATTTTTTTGTACTGCGAGCCTGTTCATGATCCCACATTTAAACCATTCTATCCCAGACTTTCTCGATAGGATTTAGGTCTGGGCTCTTTGGAGGCAAGATTATTAAATACTAGCTGCTGCCCGCGACGTCGTCTGCCTGAAGGCTCTACAGCACCAAAAATACCTAAGATGCCAGTGTCGCTATAGCATTATAAGTAAACAACTTTTAAAATAGCATTAAAATATAAGTTTTTTTTTGCAAGCGAAGCAAGTGAAGAGAGTTATGGGAGTCCTGCTGAGTTCAGTGTGGTGTGGGGGATGTGACTGAAGGAAATAGAGAAAACAATGCAGGAATACATTCCAGGACACAAAAGAGTAAAAATACGTACAAAGGCATCATACCTTAAAACACTTCCCTATAAACAACGTTGGTAGTTATGCTGCCAGGAGCCAAAATGTAAAGAGAGTCAGGACTGGTGACGCGGGAGCAAGCGACGTACAGTTGTCCGTGTGAGAAGCAACTCGTCCTGAGGTTGACACCCGCTGCCCTCAGTGTCTGCCTCTATTGATGGTTATCGCGAAGCAAACACTCACGGGGAACTGTACGCGCTTGAACTGGAACGGGAAGATATGAGGTATGAGGGGAATGCGTGGTATAAATACTGCCTCGCCAACGCCACAACCCGTAAGAATTTCCGCCTCAATGGTGTGTCTGTAGAGCGAAATGACTTTAGGGTGGGTCCCGTCACACAACTTCAGAGGAGATAGGTTCCGAAGAAGCATAATCGGGACACCGACCTTCAGCTTGATGGTATGCGCTGGAAGTCCACTTGCTGACAGGGAGTTCAGAAATTCCACGGGATAATGTATGGCGTCATCTTGCTCGACAACAGTGTTTATCGAGGTGTAGACCACTTCATTCCCCTCAATTTCCGAGAGAATGCATTCGTTAATTGCTGCAGCCGGGCCATTTTGACGTCCAAAAATGATCAGGCTCACACACCCAAGAATTCTGCAGGTGCAGTATACGACTGATGTCCCCGTACACACAGCAAATGAGTTCTTCTAAGCTGGATACCACTCTACCGAGAGACTGGAAGCACCACCTGTCCACCTCTCTCTTCTGGTAGAGTGCCTTCGCCAAGATTTAGAAGGACATTGGAGAATTCTTGAGCACGTGCATTGCCGCCGAGCCGAGCTCTCATATTAATGGTCTCGTGACCACAACGAAGATAGTTTCAACGAAGCATTCACCTCGTCAGCCCTCGATCCCCGTGTCACCACGGGAAGCGTTTGCCGGAAATCGCCGCTGAACAGAACAGCTGTGATACGACGCATCAAATGTTCGTTCCTGCGGATGTCCTGCAGGGTTCCGTCCACGGCCTCAACTGCCTTCCTATTGGCCATCGTACACTCATCCCATACGATCAAAGAGCAATCCTTGAGCACGTGTCCCTTATCGCTGTTACGTGACACACCACAAACAGGCGTTTCGGCTCTCTCTAAATCGATAGGAATTTTAAACATGGCATGTGCTGTCTTGCCACTCGGAAGCAGTGTGGCAGCGTGCAGCGATTCCCGACGACGCTACAGCAATAGCAATTTTGCCTTGCCTGCTGACCTCTGCAAGTATGCAAGTGGTAACAAATGTTTTTCCTGTTCCACCAGACGCATTCCAAGAAAAACATTTGACCCTGGTTTTTTCCCAACGCTTTCAAGGACGCTGTCATAAATTTGTTTTTGCTCTGAAGAGAACAAAGCGACATGGTCATTTCGCCCGGATCGTAATTTGTCTCAGCGTTATACTCCTGATTTACACGGTCTTGATGCGGTGATGATTGGGGAGCTGGTAACCCATATTCGATCAGTGGATTGCCGCCGATAGAAATGACCACATCTTGAAGTGAACTGAGACAGGTGTTCAGCACGCGTTCATCAGTTACTCCGACTTCGTCTCCAGTAGAAACATAACTTTTTTGTAATACTTAACACCGCATTTTTTTTTAATTGTCGTCCTCAACTCTGTTCAAGATTTTAAGGGTTTTGTTGGAACTTGAATTTGTCAAAACGAACTATACGATACATTTTTTATGAAGAAAATGCACATTGCCATCTATGAATTTTAAGAATAACTAACTACTAACCTCGCCAACATGATCAAATTTAAATTATTAATTTCCAAAAAGTGTCAACATGTAACTTGATTTGATTTTTATGAAATCTCATAGATGGCGCTGCTTCAAAATTTTCTTTATACTACTAAAATTCATTAAACTATGTTTTTTCTGCCCAAGTTACTTAAATGGCGTAGTTTTTATAGTGTAAAGCTAGATAATAGCATGGCTTACTGAAAAACAACATTTAAATATGCGTCGTTAGATTACACGCTGTCACAGAATGCGTAAGAAAAATAAAGATTCACAGCTCCTCCCCCATAGGTGATAGCGTGATAATATGTAGCCTATATGTTGACCCGACCTCTTAGTAATATTCATGCAAAATTTGAAGTAAATCCATGCAGTACTTTTTGAGTTTATCCCGGACATTCATACAGACAAACAGACAAACAGAAAAACAGACAAACAGACAAAAATTCTAAAAACTATATTTTTGGCTTCGATATCGATTGTAGATCACGCCCCAAGTATTCTTTTAAAAAAATATTCAATGTACCGTTTTGACTTTCCTACGATTTTATTAGGTCCTTACATATGAAATTGGCGTTTTGTATGGAAGGGACAAAAAGTCGAATATTTTTTAATATAATATATTTAATTAATCAAAGTATGAACCATTGTTTTCAATGCACTTTTGCCATCTTATAGGTAGTTCATTGATCCCTTTACTAAAAAAACCAGTCGGACGGGAATCAATAAAATCTTTGAAGGCGATTTGGACTGCCCCATCGGAGTTGAATTTTTTCCCTTGCAAAAAGTTATCCAAATTGCGAAAAAAATGGTAATCTGTTGGAGCAAGGTCCGGGGAGTACGGAGGATGTCTAAGACATTCCAATTCAAGTAATGTAACGCAGCAGTCGACGCGCGTTTGCCGGTTTGCTTCAGTCAATTCGTGAGGTACCCACCTTTCAAGCTTTTTAATCTTCCCAATTTGCTTCAAGTGAATTAAAACAGTTTTATCACTAACATCGAAGCCTGCAGCTAACTCGGACGTGGTTTGCGATGGGTCCGCTTCCACAATAGCCTTCAATTCTCCATTATCAACTTGGGTCTCAGGCCGTCCACGGGGCTTGTTCTGCAGGTCGAAATTTCCAGAACGAAAACGTT
Source organism: Amphipoea lucens (assembly GCA_947508005.1). Taxonomy (NCBI): domain Eukaryota; kingdom Metazoa; phylum Arthropoda; class Insecta; order Lepidoptera; family Noctuidae; genus Amphipoea; species Amphipoea lucens. Next base: position 19,916,492 of record OX382355.1, read on the forward strand.
GGAACCAAAAACGAACTGTGTTTTCTTTTGCAACATGACCGCCATACATATCATTCACCCTTCGAGTCGTTTCCGCAGCACTAGTGCCACGGCGGAACTCGTACTCGTAAATAATGCGATATTTTAAATTTTCCATTTTGTAAAATGAGTGACGCAAACAGAAAAAACAGAAGAAAAAAAACAAATGAATGACGATCATCGAAGCACAAATACATGAGTAAATAGCTGTACAAATTTGAATTTGGAATTCCTTACCAAAGAGGAGAAATTCGTGATTAAAGTGGTCAGTACGAAAAACGCCAATTTCATATGTAAGGACCTAATATTATATGTATAGATAACCCTCTGTTATCAGAAATATAATCTTGAACCACTCTTAAATTTTGAATAGAACTTCCATCTTGGATGAAAGTTATTGCCTCTAGAAATGGGTAAAATATTCGTGCTGCCTCACCACCACCTCTTCAAGAATTTCTTTATATTTATATCATCTGTTTTGACGTCCACCAACTTCGATTAACTCACTGGGTCCACTTTGCGACATCCATCCCCAAAAGCCAAGTGATATGTGTCCACTTTGTTATTGGGCAAGATACATTCATATCTCCACAGAGAGAGTCGACCATGTGTGGAGTTACAAAACACTTTTTCGTCAGCAAAAATGACTTTGCTAAAATCGTAATCTAAATGATTTAGTGCAAATTGCAGTCATAAAGATTTATGCCTGAGTGTTAAGTGAGGCTTTTTTGCTGGCACGCGATTATGAAGGCCCGCTTCTTTAAGTCGTTGACGAATCGTACTCTGGGACATGTTATGAGTGGTCGCCAATTGGGAAGTGTCAACAAAACGATCCTCTCGCACATTTTCCATCATTGCGCGGTCTTGTCCAAAATTACTAACATGCGGACGACCTGTTGCAACATGACGTATAATGAAGGAAAAACGGGAGCCAATATTTATTATTAACAATTTTACTCCAAAATATACTCTAGTTACGGGTATTAATGATGACTTTTCTTAATTGTGAAGATATTTTTGACTACTATGAATGCTTAGATACAATTGAACAAACTATTCGCAAATCCATACTCCCATACTAATATTATAAATTCGAATGTAACTCTGTCTGCCTGTCTGTATGTTACCTTTCACGCCTAAGCCACTGAATCGGTTTAAATGAAATTTGGTACAGAGATAGTTTGATTCCCGGGGAAGAACGTAGGATAGTTTTTATCCCGATATTCCCATGGGATCGACACTTACGCGGGTGAAACCACGGGGCGCAGCTAGTATTAATATAAAGACACTGACAGCTTACACAATATTGAAAACTGATAGCTAAGATATTTTGACCACTTTGGATGCTTACGACAATTTGAATGCAATGTCTGCGAACATATAATTGAAATTATGTTTTTCACATGATTTTGACTACTTGGAAAGCTCCAATCTATCTATGCTGACTGCTATGTAAACAAACATTCAAGGATAATCTTATAGTTTACAGGGATACTTGTAATTCGGATACAAATGTTTTATTCAAGTACTTATCCCTTTTTTACAAAGATTTTCGCGTAGGCTATCACTGTCAGAAACTCAAAACCTTATTTGTTGAAAATAAGGATATGCAATTAGTTACTTAATAATTAAGTGAAACGCGAATTAACGTAATGTTATGACCGTAGTTGTACTATTTACCATGCATATTTTGTGTTTCTATTGATTATATACATTGCTTGCGGCTTCGCCCGCGTGGTTGTCGGAAAATATTTCACGGGAACGTACTACCGGGATAAAAAGCTCCCTACGTGTTAATCCAGGTTATAAACTATCTATTTGACAAATTTCATCCAAATTCGTTCAGCCGTTTTTGCGCCAATCCAAATCATGCATCAGATCACACAGACAAACGGACAAAAACTCTAGAAACTATATTTTCAGCATCAGACTCGTTCCCACGGCTTGTAGCAATTACTTTTTTCAAAAATATTCAAAGTACAGTTCTAAAATATAGATGTAGCAAAACAGACTACATGCTGCGACTCGGAAAATTTTGCAGTCATTTCCTCTAAACAACTCGACTGGCATAAAACATTCAGTGGAAGTACGAAAAATTCATTGCGCTGTCTGCTTGCGAGCCGAGATCGAATATCTAACGCACACGGCCGTTTTGACAAGGTTACCTACTATGCAATCGTTTTGGTTTGTGTTTTCATGATAGGCGTTGAGCAAAAGATGTCAAATAATTAAATTTTTATCTATATATATAAAAATGAAACCCGTTTTCCGTTGTCACGACATAACATGAAAACGGCTGGACCGATTTCGCTAATTCTTTTTTTGTTGTAATCGGTATTGCCGGGACAAGGTTTGTATGAAAGAAAATTTTGGAAATTCGAAAAAAAAATTGCACCCGTGCGAAGCTGGGGCGGGCCGCTAGTTTGTTCATAAAAATGAAAGTGACACTGTCGCATTGACATTATGAACCTTGAAGACGCAGTGACTGCAGTCTAAAGGGCTGTGGTAGAGAACCCCATGTAACGCTTCCCACCAGGCAAGATCGGAAGATTCTTCCTTTTTCAATGAAGGAGTGGTAATTACACCTTTCTTAAGCGACACATTATTGTTTTCCGACATCCACGCGAACGAAGTCGCGGGCACAGCTATAAATAAATAAATATGTATCAATCACATAAACATTGACAATTGCGATTGATTGTTTCCCCCCTTTAAGTTTAAAGCAAACCTTTTTTCGTTTGCATTTTTTTATGGTGATCCTTCGTCTTGCTATGAAGAGAATTTTACTAGCCTGGAAGACCTTAGTCTTCAATATATTAGTACTGGGCTCTTGAGACCTCGAAATAACGAACCGGTACCCCGGGGTCCAGTACTATACCTTTGTATCCAGGGTACATCCCTGATAGTTGTGACAAATATTCAATATGGTATAGGTAGGCTTACGTTAGTACAGACGCCAGCACATCAAGCTACCTGAAACTGTCAAATTTTCCCAATCAACTTTAAATCTTATGCCGTAACGATAAAGTTGAAAATCTATTAAAGAAAGACAGATTGTAGTAGCTTGATGTGCTGGCGTCTGTACCTACCCCAAGATACAACTAAAGATTAAAAACAGCTAAAGATATTTTGTATACTTAATTTAACGCGGAGTCTTAACGTAAATTCGCACTCGGCAGACCATATTTTTCCTTTTTGCAGTTAATGACACATATTCATCAATCGACGGCCTTATCCGTCGGTATAGGCATTGCTGTGTCATACCTTGGTAGTCTTTACGTGGCTGTAGTCATGTGGCTGTACGGATTGAAGAAGTTTTGTACCGATATACAATTTTGGCTGGATTTCAAGCCAACACGTTTCTGGAAGATAAATTGGGCATTACTCCCTGTCGCTCTTTTTGTGAGTATAAACTGTATAAAGTTCCAGCCGTAATGTAACTTCAGATAGATAGGTACCCTACAATCTAAATAATTATACCAGTCGCTACATGACAGTCGCTTCATTCCTGATGACAATGACAATTCATAATATTATTTGACATTAAAGCAATTCATATTTTGTCACTACATGTAAAATTCTGGTATTCAGCTATACCCTGTTACGTTAGGTTAGACATGACGACGACATTTTACCCGTATGAATTTGAATTTCCCCATAACATAACATAATCAGCCTATAATGTTCCCACTGCTAGGACACAGGCCTCCTCTCAGTGAGAGGAAGTGGGCCGTAATCCACCACGCGGGCCCAGTGCTGGTTGGCAGATGTCACATGTCTTCGAATTTTTGGTTCTAAGACATGCCGGTTTCCTCACGATGTTTTCCTTCACCGTTTTGAGAGCAGTGGTGACGAAATAATTTACACAAAGTAAAGCGCCTGTAGCGACTGAATTTCCCCATACTGTCCCAGATATACAAAAAAACATTTCTGATATTATAATACACACTGGGAATGTAGATTTGGTTTTGAGATTCATTAAATTAGTAAGGTGGCCCTAATTAGTTCGAGGAGATCAGAATCATGAAAAAATAGTTTTTGAGGTATCTTCAGTAATAAGTAGGTAGGACTCGGTGGAACGCAGAGCTAAGAGCCTCATTGGCGACGTAAAACTGGTGGATGCCAAGCTTCACAGCTTGGCTCATCGCCGCAAGGTTGCCTGCCTGTCGGTCTTCTACAGACTGTACTTCGGTGAGTGTGCCCGAGAACTCCACGACCTCATTCCACCGGCCCCCTTCTACCTTCGGACATCCAGGCGCACTGCAAGTTACCATCCCTACCTGGTTGCTGTTTCACCAATTCGCACTAAGCGTTTGCAAATGTCGTTTATAATGCGCACAGCAAAAGAGTGGAACTCTCTACCTGCGTCTGTTTTTCCGAGCGCATACAACCCAAATCTCTTTATAGTGAGAGTGAACAGGCTTCTTCTGGGTAAGCTCGCTCCATCGTCGACTTTGTCTCTGTCACCTTTGACCTAGGCTAGAGTCAAGAGCAAGCCCATTTAAAAAAAAAAAGGTTTTAACCGTATATATTGTTCGGGAGCGCCCCCGAAAAGACCCGAACACACCACCCTCTGCCGGCTCGGTAATGGGTCCTTTCGGACCCAACAATTAACACTTCTCACACTCACACATCCTCGATATCCGTGATCAATCACAAACGAGAAATTCGTCGAATTGTATTAAAAAACGGGCTTATTTTTTTCCTTTTTTCTCTTTTCCACAAGGAACTTAAAACAACAAAAAAAGTCTTATGAAAATATGTCCACTACAAACTTTGTTCAACTTTTTTAAGCTAATTAAAGCACTTGACTTATTAGTCGAGTGCTACGTAACCGCAGTTACGAACAATATTTGAAAGAAACAGTCTTTAAAAAATAAATGTAAAGAATGGTTCTTTTATTTGAGAATAAAGATAGCCCGATAAATTTGTTTTTTTATAATTTTTTTAGTTTTGATGAAAGTACCTCCAAATGAATCACACATATAGGCTTTTTTTTGATGTATGGGAAATCATCAAATGACCCCTCCCGCTCTGGGTGGAGCGGAAGGGAGTGTCGTGTTTCTTCCTTAGCCCTTTATATTCGGGGGGGTATCGTCCGAAAGGGTTACCCCATTCGGACAATCCCGCACCCCCGGCAGGCTTCGGCCCTGGCAGGCCCCTTCCTTTATGCTGACATCTCTTTAAGGCGCGCGTGGAACACGTACGCGCCGTCCGGCACGGGCCTGGTCCTGATCGGACGGTGAGCTACCCATTACTCTCCGTCCGCAGGCCCGCGCCTACGGCGGCCGAGAGTCGTCACGCGGCTCCCGATGCCCGGAGCGCAGGAACCTCCCGAAACCTCCGTGTCCGGTGAGGACCTGCGTCAGGCGGTAGGTGCCACTCCCCAAAGAGGGGACTATCGTGGTGTGCCCTGCGCTGGGTTGCGAAAGTCGCTCTTTTCATGCCACCATGAGATCGCGCCGGAGGTCCGCCCGCTCCGCCGCGACTTGCCGCGGAAGCGGAGTTTCCCCCGGGCGTAGTGCCTCCGCGTGCTACTCATATAGGCGCGCGTGGACTATCGCCTCCAGATCGCATGGCGGCAGTCCGACAAGGAGGCTTGCCGCCTCGCCTGAGATCGTGCGGTACCCCCGTATCAGCCTTACGGCTACCACCTTTTGGGGCGCGTTCATATAGTAGGCGGCTCGCCGCCGCAGTGAATGCGCCCACACCGGCCCCCCCGCGTAAAGCCTCCGGTAGAAGGCGTTTGGCCCCCTCAGGTTGGGCAAGAGCCGCTTGAAGGTGGCCCCGGTCCTTTCGAGTTTGGGAGCCAAACGTCGGACGTGTTCGACGAAGTTCCACCGGCTGTCGAGGACGAGACCCAGGTATTTCATCGTAGACCCATTATATAGGCTAGGCCCTAGCCTATAAGCCTAAATCACAATTCAAAGGAAGTTATGGCCTTTGTAATGGGGCAAACTTTGCTACGGTGTTTCCTAAAGGACGTGTTAAACTTTGGTTCGATCTCACCATGGTATTGATAGAACGGATGGCGTTCACAATCCTGGCCGTAAAATTTCAGTCGCTGTAACCGTTTTGCTATAACACTTACAGGACCCGCTTCCGATGTAAATTCCTGCACAGTACACACCCTTCAACTCGCGCTAGTATCCCAGACCCCGAGTCAGTTAAAAATATGATTTTATCTAACTCTTTTCTATACATTTGCAGTGTTTCGCAGTACATGGAGCATATCTGTTAGCCGAATGGGAGCATTCGTTAATGAAGTGGTTAGCTGTGGGTTGGGCATCTTTGACAATTTTTATTGTAACTGCAATGAACATAAATACGATAGCTGGTTTTTTAATGAGGAATGTAAGTAATTTTCATGTTTTAGGTTAATAAAAGACCATCCGATGCATATTTAAGGGGGATGCGCTAGGTAGCCCGCGAAATTTAAATTTTCTTACGTTTTTTTGCAATTTGCAGGTCATTGTCCGGTTGTATGTTGAAAAAAATATGATTCGCGGGCGTATGTATTTACAAAATATAATCATTAAAATCATCTGTGCAACCCACTAAGTTCATATACTTAATCTTATTGATTAATATTTCGAAATAGTCATTGAATAGGATTATATTTTTATAAGATTATACATAGAGGGTTGTATTGGTGTATTTCTTTCGGTGGTATTTCTGTAGTCATGTTTGTTTGACACTGACCTGCAAATTACACAAAAAGTAAAAAAGGGGTTTAAAGAGTTTTATATGGAGCCTAGCATACCTACTGTCGCGCCTGTTTTAAAATGGCTTGAAACAAATCGATAGCTGACATCAATGCAATGCAAACATAATAAGAATAAGGTGTCACGTTTCCGAGATATTAACGTTCAAAGTTGATCACATGACATCCATATTTTTTTTAAATTGCTTACATCTTGCATAGATGTCACTTTAGTATATCATGAGTTAGTTCCAATAAAACATTTAGTTAATTGACTTATAGCATTCAATGCAAGGCGTTTTGCCCTGGTTCGACGAATCCAGATTCTACTGATTCGTCAGTCAGTGTCAGGAGACTTTTTTTTCGTTCGTCGAACTTGTCGACTAATTGGCGTTGCTAAGTATGTACAAACGTTCGTGTTTAATGCCTTATTAATAACATTGTCTTATCCTTCTAGAATTTAGCCGGTGTGTTTAGATCACATAGAAATTATGGTCCTCCAGAGGTCGAAGATCGAAAACGAAGATTGTATTTCAGTGAATTTACACGGCTAAGAAAATGCAAACATAAATGTATGATTATAGATGTAAGTAGGTACCTACCTAAAAACAATTTTTTTTAAATAGAAATGATATTGATTTACATACACCATAGATTCACGCCTTAGAAAGTTTAAAAATAAAATTATGGTGTATAAAGTGTAAGTATATCTACGCGGTCAAAATGTAATGAACAGCTGTTTATGGTTTATTTTTCAGTTTTGCGAGGAACATACTTTAATATAGTGCGGTAGGTAGGTACTCATGAAAAGGACAACATTTAGGCTGCGTTTCCACCAGAGATTTGCGACGATGCGTAGCGAGGGATGTGCGTGAAACATACCATAAGGCTAAGACCTCACGGAGCGATTTTCATCCGCGCCCGCCGCGGCCTAACATACATAGCCTAACATTGCTTCATTTTCATAGCTTGAACTAAGTTAGCGTTGTTATTGGTTAATTTTACACACATTCCTCGCTACGCATCCTAGCTCATCTCTGGTGGAATCGCAGTCTTACTCCCGTTGTAAAAGATGTCCATTTCATGAGTACCCACTGCACTGTCTTACAGAATGTTCCTCGTTTCCCCTAACACTGTATATTGATTTCTTATTGCTAAGATTCCATTTTATTAGTAGCAATATTTCAAAGAAAACAAAAAAAATTGTCTAAGCTCGTAGCAGGTGGTGTTGTGTAGATTCTGCCTAATAGTTCATTCAACGAATGGCCCAAAATGGTGTAGAGTGAGTAAGCAGGGACTTAAGTGATTCCTTCAAAAACTTGTTCAGGTTTCTTAGGGAGTGAGCATACACGTAGTTTAGATATACAGGGTGTTACAGAAAGGGTATAACAATACAAACGGGTTGAAGAGTGTATCTGGTCTAGAATCTCTGTACAAAATTTCAGCTCAAAAGCAGTAACTTTGAAAATGCTTAATATTTTTTTATTTCGATAGTTTATTAAATTGAAATCATAACAAACGTGTCACCGCACTACGAGGGTCATTATCCATTATCTGTAGTGTGTCTGTGCGCCTAGTACACGCACATCACGCCGCCGCGCGCCAATGCAGCGCCGTGATGTCGAAATAAAAAAATATTAAGCATTTTCAAAGTTAATGCTTTTGAGCTATAATTTTGTACAGAGATTCTAGACCAGATACACTCTTCAACCCGTTTGTATTGATATACCCTTTCTGTAACACCCTGTATGAAGCAATATTTGAAAACAATTTTTTTTTTCAAATATTGCTTGTGCTTGACCAGACTGGAAGCGCAGCGCGGTGAGCGGCGCGGGTGCGGGAACGCGCGCGATCTGCCTGTCCGCAGTCGACAGTGGCTTCGTTCTGAGTGTTGTCGTGTCCAATGTTTGTCAAAATATAATATGGAAGAAGAAGACTTATTTTTACTAGAAAAGCTCGAACTAGTTTGAGAACCCCGGTCCCCGCGCGGGCCACCCGCGCACTCACTGCGGCCACTTGTATGAACAGCTATCGCGTGATTTCCCGCGCGCACCCCGCGCCATGCAGCCCGCGCCGCTCACCGCGCCCGCGTGCCCACTATGGACGCTCAAATGAAGTTCTTATGTTTGAGTACGCCGCGCCGCGCCCGCCCCACGCCCGCGTTTGCAGTCTGGCTAAGCACTTTGACAAAACTGCCTTGAATAGCCTTTTTAGGTTTTTATCGGGGCTCTTGGCGAATAATTTTTTATAGTTATTAACCCCGACGTAATAGAGTTATAAAATTGAAGGATTGGTCGTTGTCTCTGTAGGTAAAAATAATTTTTCGTTTTTCAGGAATGGGTTCAATGTAGTCATCAAAAGTTAATTCTTGAGAGCACAGTAAGGCTTTCATCTAAGACTTCTAAGACTTCGGATACATCATTAATGAAAATATACGAAGCAAAGACTACGAGCGACGTCAACTTGGCTCCAACATCATGATGAGATCAGCATCCTGTCTGTTCTATTTAAGAGTTTGATTTAGGCCAAGTTTGTTATAGATATATCTATATATATTTTTATGAGTATTTATTTGTATAATTTAAAAACCTTTTAGAAATAAGGTATTATAATAAAATAAAAAAAGATAGCCAAGAGCCGTCTACGGAATTGCGAGTAGTAAATTAAGATATACGTTAAATTATCTATATATATAAAAATGAAACCCGTTTTCCGTTGTCACGACATAACATGAAAACGGCTGGACCGATTTCGATGAAATTTGGTATAGAGATAGTTTGAGTCCCGGGAAAGGACATAGGATAGTTTTTATCCCGATATTCCCACGGAATCGACATTTACGCGGGTGAAACCGCGGGGCGCAGCTAGTTTATTATAAAACCGGACAAGTGCATGTGAAGGGTCCGTTGTTCGGTCCGTGTATTGATTTTATCGACCGTAAAATAAGTTTTTATTTCATAGTAATTCTCAAGGAAACTGAAAAACAAAGCTATTTCTGCGGTTGTTACGGAAAACATCCCGTTTCTCATAAACTGCTACCTACTTTATTTATTATTTCCTTTATTAATTAATATACATATAAATTACAGTTTATTAGAATATAAAAAATATACAAAAATAAAAATTAAAAAATATAAAATGAAGGTAGGTACTGGTCTCTAGAACAGATTCCAAGCTACGGTTAGGGCTCCAGAGAGAGGACCTCCAAAATTACGAGCCGTGTCCAGAAGCAGGTACCCCTTTCTGAATCAAGCCTAAAGTTTGAGCCTGAGTTTTGGGCGGCTGGATTAAAATCCAGCTGCCCAAATCAAAACTCAACTCAAAGCATTAATTTAAAATAAGAAAATAATTACAGGCACTTTGAATTGTCAGGGGTTCAGTTAGTCAGAAAGATGAAGCTAGTTGCCCATTCCATAGCGTCCAAAGTTCCTATGGATAAGAACGGACAAGAAACTCTACGGACACTTTTTTAAATCAAAATATTGGTAACATCGTGTTAAAATTATACACGGAAAGACGTGCACGACGGTCGTACGCCGTCACTTATGACGTCAAAATTTGTCACGTACTTACCGACGCGGTCCCGCTGCGCGACATGTCTACGATCTTCTCACAAAAAATGGTTTTCTTTTTGAATCATTTATTTAGTCGATTATTGGTTTACGGGACATACTGCCTCGTTCAGTAAGTAGTAGATAATAATAGAGGTTGAACCCGCGCGAAACCGGGTGCCTCCCCCGTGTGACTGCGAAAGCCCATATTAAAAAGATATAAAAAAAAACTATTTAAAAATTAAAATAAACCGTTGCAGCTAATAGATGACAAAGTCTCTACTGACGGCGCCCGTTCGCGAACATGACGCGTGGATCAGCACCATTCAGCTCAACCACTTTGAAGGGAACTTAATTATCCAACACCCGCCACCACCAGGGAGGCATTTGAGTCAGCATGGCATACTTTAAGCCGCCAAGGCGCATTCAAGTCAATGAAAGACGTATCCAGTAAATAGTAGTATTATAGTAGGTAAAGACGCCAGCACATCAAGCTACCCGAAATTGTAAAATTTTCCCAATCAACATTGAACCTTATACTTTAGCGATAAAGTTCAAAATCTATTAAAGAAATTTGACAGATTGTAGTAGCTTGATGTGATGGCGTCTGTACATAATGCTCACACACATGTGTTGCACATGCTATGCAATTATACTATATTAAGATTGAATTTATACAATGAAAAAATTTCTCCAAAGAGGTCACCGAAACGCAAACAGTTCTCTTTGGCCAACAAGAGCGGGGTGAGGCCCTCGTCCACCGCGACAATGTCTCAATACATCCCCACTTCGGCCTGAGACTGCATATCTTGCGTTTCTGGAGGGTCTTAGCATGAAAAAAGCCTGAACTTCCATACTTTTACGACACATACAGTCTCATTACCGATAACCATAGGTAATGCATTGATTGCCCACGATGATCGCAAATGAGACTGTATCGATATGCAGTCAGCGGCTTACAGATCTTCCTATCCAGGGCATCGAGTTCCGTCTGAGCCCATTTGATTATACCGAAAAAGTACATCACAACCTTCTTTCCACCAGCGGGGTAATTTTGTTACACATTATCAATCAGTATCGGTTTCATTTTGACAGTTCAACAACATTCATTGTGTGTTGAGCAGACACATTTTTTGAACTTATGAAGCAATGGATGAATGGTTGCTTCGCAGTATAGTGTGTTCGCAATTAGGGTGCTGATAGTAGAATATTAAATACTTTCTTCAGGCGGTTAAGAATCGCTCCTTCAACGATTGCTTCATGTCTGTAACATTGATGCCCAAAGCTTCCGGCGTACCCAAATACTTATAGGTTTCGGACGCGGAGACAACTCTAAGGTTTATGGAATCCGAGAGTGGTGTTCCGACAGATTACGGATTCCACAATTTCCCCTCGTTTTACATGCATAACTGCGCATTTGTCCACTTTATGTTTATTATTGACTTAAAAAAAAGTCGCTTACCAACATCATCCATCACCTTCTTAAGTATGGAATCCATCGCATTTTTTTTTTCATCCTAGTCCTTTCGTAATTTCACCACTATTGTTTAGCGGTGTACAAAATACACCTTCTTTCCACTTTTCATGGACATAGTGCCAATAGTCTCCATGTTAAAATGTGTATTATTATCGGACAGACGAACAGCCGGACATGATGAAATTTAAGGGTTCTGGTTTTGCTATTTGGCTACGGAACCGTAAAAATCTCAGTAAATGAAAGTAATCGATTTAGGGCTGTTTTTTCCAACGCCAGATAATTTTATCCGAGGAATTTTTTTGAATTTTTGACAGTTCTTCCATACAAAATCTGTCTGACGTCAATTTTAGTCTACGAATAAAAATTATCTGGCGATTGACGCTTAGAAAAACAAGTATAGTCACGGAGTACCTATAACCTCCTTCTTGCTGTATTACCAGACTCTGGACTCAATCTGGGGCCCCAATGGACTTATTATAAAATAACCATGGACTTATTATAGTTGTAGGTAATATATTAAGTCCATGGGGGACCATGAACAAATGCAAACTAAGATGCGTCACTTCGTATTTGCTAAGGGTGTGTAACAACGCAGGGTTGCTGCTTTAAGATGCAAATAATTTATTTATCTCGAATCCCTATAAACTATCGTATATAACGAAACCATGAAGAGGTTTTTTTCACGTAGTCTAGAGTTGTTTAACTGAAGCTGAAGACAAAAGCTCGTGATTAAGTGAGGAGCGCGTGGCTAACTAATAACAGCCGCATGGGTTGATCGATCAGGTTAAGCTACGCTTTCCGCAGCCGGTCCGTGGATGGGTGGCCATCTTTACATACCGAGACCCTTCCGTGCCGCGGAAAACACGTTAAGCCGTTGGTCCCCACTCCCCCCGGTGTCATTCTGGATGGGTGTTTGTCAGTCGTTACGGGTCGTCAGATGCCCGACAGTCGGACAACAAGTTTTACCAAGGAGTATCGTTTGGGGGTGTGTGTGTGTGTATCGTGTTGTAGCGGGATTGTCCGAAGTAGCGGGATTACATAAAAAGCTAACGAAGGAACACGGGTGGGTTTTAGTCAGTAAAAGATTGACACTCCCTTCCGCTCCACCCAGAGCGGGAGGAGTCATTTGACGATTTCTCATCCACAAAAGAAAAAGAAAGGGGTATCGTGTTACCCCGTAAATGGGCTATGGAGGTTAGAAAGGCAATCGCTCTATGTAAAATACTGGTATTCAGCTGCATCTAGCTAGACTGTAAGCCGACCCCAACACAGTTGGGAAAAGGCTAGGGCAGATTGAATAATGCTGCTTACATAGCTCAATTTTTTGATTTTATAAAAAGCATTTTGAAGAACTTTGACAAAAATAGGTTTGGAAGCAGGGTAGGTAGGTAGAGTTGGAGTTTGATGCTAACTCCTGTGTAATCCCTTGTAAACGAATTTAATTTCTGTGCGACGTTTTTTACACTTTTCCTTCCAGAGCTACACTAGTTTGAATCCACTCTATTAATGGATATACTAATTCTGGATACACCTGTTTCAGTGTTACCGGTTTAAGAATATACTTCCTTCAGTGAAGAAAGACTTCCTTTCAATTGCTGTTGGTGGGCCCATGAATTCAATTTGAGGAACCTTTTCGCAACTTCATTAAGGCCTTAGTCCTTTTAAAGATCTTCGAGTAATTTTTGACCCGATTAGTAGATTCACAGTCTTAGAACCTTTGCCTGACTTCGCTGGAACACGTTAAAGAGGAGGAGCTCTCTCGATCTTATCAATGAATGCTTCAACTTCTGTTTCTAACTTATCCTCTTCACCTAAGCAGTTCTGTGAGCACCCATGTGTGATCCAGACAATATTATATTCTACTACTTCCATACTTTTCGACTGCATATCTTGGGTTGCCAAGTAACCACGAGAGACAGATCACAACTTCGCTTTCATGTTAATTTGAGAAATAAAGCAGTAAAGTACCTAATATTCGAAGTCCGTGCATTTCCTCATAATATCATGAGTTCTGCATGTGAACAGACAATTCTACGTGTTAACGTGTGCCAAGAGATGTATGGTACCGCCCGATTGTCCAGAGATTACGTGCTAACAAATTGATGCGTTTTTTTAAATTAATAGCAACATCATTCAGCCGAGGGACAAACAGCATTGACTCCATAAAGGTGGACCGATGATTTGGTGAAAGTCGCGGGACTCTGTTGTATGCGCGAGGCATATAATTAAATATGGTTAAAAGTAATTCGGATCGTAGCAGGAGGCGTTTTGTAGTTGCTACCTACCCGCATGGGGAGAAGGCGTGAGTTGTATGTAAAACTAATCTTAATTTTACGTGGACGAACTCGCGGGCTAGTAGCTAGTGACAAATAAATACTAATTCACGGGCATCCATGTGAAAATAGCAGCATAAAAAGAGCATTGAATTCTCCAAATACACTAGGTATGGTTCTAACAGGCGGGCTTTTAATTTGGAAACTGAAACAATTTACCCACAGTCGTTTGGCCCACGAACCGTTGGTCAATATTATCTTTAACCCATGAACGTTTCACCCAAAGAACTTTTCACCAATGAACGTTTCACCAACATAACTCTACGTCAGTGAATGCTTAACCAACAGAACGTTTTGACCAATAACTTTTCACCCAAAGAACAATTGACCCATGTCAAATAGAACTTAGGATGCAAGAGCGACCGAAGCGAGCTCGGGACTTGGGGCACCTCGACTCGGACAGGTAAGTTCGAAGGGGATGACGGCGGCTCCTTTACTTTGGTTTGTGTTACTTTGGTACAGGTCGCACCATAGATATCCATGGGTCACACCATTACACCATAACATAAATTCTTCAAACCAGTTACTTAGAAAATAATAAGGGAATAAAAGTAAAGTGGTCGGCGTTGTCTCTAGGAACACAAGAAAGAAAACTCCCATAAATATTGGATTCGTTCCACTTTTGAGTATTTTTCGGTATAATTGCATTCGACTAATAATATAAATAAAAATTATAACACTTAAATGTTAATAAAACGGGTATAAACCTATGATTGAGGGAGTACGTACGAGTTTCTCTTAAAAGTTGGGTGGGTAAATCGTTCGAGACTAGTGCTGCCGCTGCGCTGCCGCGAATATTCGGCCTATTCGGTTACTTTTTTAATATTCTGTTTTCGGCCTAATGTTGCGTCCTATTCGGATACCGAATATCAAATCATGAAATAAAAACGCCCATATTACTCAAAAATGTATTTACATTAATCACAATAATTGTTTAAATTTAATTCTTAATAAAGGCGTGTTAAAAAGATAAGTTGTAATTAAAAACTATACCTGCTTCTAAAAATAGCCTCTAAATATAAACTAATGTCGGAAGACAATAAATCAATTTTACCGACTTCTGTCAGGCTTGAATACTATTTTGCGTTCACTGACCACCACTTGTGTTTAGTGGTAGGATAGACCGTCCGATCTAGGCAAACAGTTTTAAAATAATGCATGTTGTGACAAGATCTATCCGCACATGAAACGAATATACCAGCGGCGTCGCTACCACACGCATCGCGTCAGACAGATCTTAACCTGTTTCTGCCTGTCCTCCCTGTTCCTCGCGAAATCTAAACATATTTTGCCGAACATTCGCCGAATAATTGGCGCTACGGCCGAGAGCGTGACCGAATATTCGGTATACAAATTTCGTCAAAATGACTATTCGTGGCATCCCTATTCGAGACACAGTGGCGCGCCCTTCAAGTCACAATGGCGCCCGCATCCAAGCACAAGGACTACTAATTGGATGGGGAGAAGTAATTATGGACGGTAACTCTGGTTTAGGTCAAGAGTAGAGTCATTATCGCTTTTAGTTAACTTTGATGCTGGTCCAGTCTGCCCGGGTATCCTTATAGAAAGCGACTACGCCGACCATTGCAAGTTCAGACGAACCCGTGACGAAACGTCGTCGGCCGAACTCCGTAACTGTCGCGTTCATCTTATTCGGTGACCCCGAACGCGTCATCCCTCGTTTGTGTTTCTTCTTTTGCCCGATAATAAAATCTGCGCGTCACTGACGTCAGTTGTGATATGTGACTAAATGATGCCAATACTCGTTGTGATCGTACTGCCAACGTGCGACCATCGTGTTTATGTTGCCGCCAACTAGCATAATCAGACATTCAGTTAACTGCCTAGCCTTTTAACTAAACGGCGCCATTCAACTGGGGCGGCCTGAATGATATTCAGCCAATGCGTTTAATACAACATTTAATGAACTGGCTGTCTGATGCTTAGGCCATTTATATAATAGGGTGAAAATGTGAGGGGGAAAAAGGGAATTTTGAAATGGGTGATCATTTTGACAAGTAACTGTTATTTTTACATTAGAGAGGTTATTATGAACAGTTGAAAAAAATAACGAGCATTCAACTTATTTTTCGAGTAGGTAGTAAAAATAATATTTGTCGGTTATTTCATTCTACAATGTCAGTACAAAAAGTACTCAAGTAGGTAAAAATACTTAAGTAGGCAGTTAGGAAAATAGTTCGGCAGTTCATAGGTTAGGTTAGAACTGTGAACGTGCGAGCCGAATAAGTCGCAGTAACTGAGCCAGGCCACCCCAACCACACACACACACAGTTCTAACCGGGTTAGGTTAGAACTGTGACCAAGAGCGTGTGAGCCGTGCGAGCGCAGCGAGGGATGCCGGGGCAGCGGCCGGCGAGCGCTACTTCCGAGGTTGATTTCCCACCAACTAATTCCGATTTGTTAACTTTCCACACGTAACAGCCCGTAAGCCATTTTACTGCAAAATATTCCTTTACTTACGCATTTAAATATGTTTTACTGCCCAGTTTTTTCTGCCGAATTTGTTAATAAACATGCATTTTATAATTTATATATTTTCCAAAACTACAATTAACAACCAGCTCCTTTAAGTCAACCACCAATCAATCAATAGCCAATATAAATGTCTAGGCTAGGCAAGTAGTTAAACGTCCGCGATCCAAGTCATTTGCTTAGGTATTTGATTGAATGGCCGAATATCATACAGGCCGCTAGTTGAACGGCGCTGTTTAGTTAAAAGGCTAGGCAGTTAACTGAATGGCTGATTAAGTTAGTTGGCTGCGACATTTATATTGTTTGGTGACCCCGAACGCGTCGTCGCGACGTCATGAGGGCACCGTCCTGTTATCCGAACTAATGAGTGACGTATACAACATTATTTTTAGTATATGCGAAACCTGAATATAGTTTGTTCAGAATAAGTAACTGAATCGATTCCAATAATTTTTACCCCATGTTATATTTTGGCCCAAAAATATTTAAAAAAGGTTAATAGTTGGACACCCCGAGTATATTATACTGTGCCCCGAGGAGCGACTAAGTAGGTAGTTATCTACCATACGCGCACAATGGCGCGGCGCCGGCGCACAGCGAGCGGGGTGACCGGGGCGGGGGTGCAGCAACCCCAGTCACCCGGGTACCACTGGTTGGCGCGCACGTGTCGCGTGGGTCCAACTGCATAATCGCGAGCGCGCGGCCGCCGAGTTGTTTCGGTTGATCGTGTACTTACCTATCGTATGTAAAAAGTGTCGTGTAACCATGACTTTCTCATACACAAACGTCCAGTACATAGAAACAACGATAACAGTGATAACGTATTCCTGGCAGTACGGCGGTACGAGGAGCAATCAGAGTATCGTGGAACACAATGCTTTGCCGTGATGATTAACATTTTTAAACACGCCAAGATGGTTAATTGTAGAAAGTTATTATTTGTACCTACAGCCTGCTGTGGTTAAGTAATGCGATGTTTAACACTTTTCATCCACTTTGAACAAATCGCATTGACTACATTGTATCACTTACGGCTTACAACACAACAACATAACACACATAACACATTAACATTATTTTTAGTATATGCGAAACCCGAAACACGTGTCTAGTATTTTTATGTAAAGAATCTATGTACAAAATTTCAAAACTGTATCATGAATAATCACCAAGTTATAAGCTTGTTATGTTACCTGTTTGTCCGTCCAAAAACATGGTCTCCCCCACCGCGTGCCGTTAGGTACGGCGCGGCGATTGTATTGTAATTAACTGGTGATAACATTTTCCATCACACTTGCAGGCTTTGGACTGTCGTAATGGTCAAGTGTAGGTAGTTATTATAATGTACTTTATTCGTAAATAAATGCAGCCGTAAGCTACGAATAAGTAATTACTTATCTATTCGTAAGCCGTAAGTGATACAATGTAGTCAATGCGATTTGTTCAAAGTGGATGAAAAGTGTTAAACATCGCATTACTTAACCACAGCAGGCTGTAGGTACAAATAATAACTTTCTACAATTAACCATCTTGGCGTGTTTAAAAATGTTAATCATCACGGCAAAGCATTGTGTTCCACGATACTCTGATTGCTCCTCGTACCGCCGCGCTGCCAGGGATACGTTATCACTGTTATCGTTGTTTCTGTGTACTGGACGTTTGTGTATGAGAAAGTCCACGTCCAGTCCAGTTACACGACACTTTTTACATACGATAGGTAAGTACACGATCAACCGAAACACAACTGTGGCCCGCGGCGGCCGCGCGCTCGCGATTATGCAGTTGGACCCACGCGACACGTGCGCGCCAACCAGTGGTACCCGGGTGACTGAGGTTGCTGCACCCCCGCCCCGCTCGCTGTGCGCCGGCGCCGCGCCATTGTGCGCGTATGGTAGATAACTACCTACTTAGTCGCTCCTCGGGGCACAGTATAATATACTCGGGGTGTCCAACTATTAACCTTTTTTAAATATTTTTGGGCCAAAATATAACATGGGGTAAAAATTATTGGAATCGATTCAGTTACTTATTCTGAACAAACTATATTCAGGTTTCGCATATACTAAAAATAATGTTGTATAAGCAACCGCTTACATACCTACGTACACCGTGCGATCAGCTTAATAGTTAAATCATTTTTGTTAGACCTTGTTATCAGTAAATTATAACTAAATACCTAATTTGCATATTGTCATTATGTTACCCATGATTATTGTGGGTAAAGTGCATGTGTAAGCAGTTAAAACTACATTGTCATAAGTTTTGAAAGGTGAATCACTAACCTCATAAAGTGCCTAAATTATAATGAGTTAACGTAATTTAGGGTAAGTACATTTTGTTTATTATTCCTTGGTAGTTAAAGATATTTGAAAATGAAATGAATTCTTTACTTAAATGATAGTCAACACCGCATCCAAATCCGTTGTGTAGTTTAGAAGAACATAGACAGACACAGAAAGCGACTTTATCTATATTTATATCTATACTACTAATAATAAAGCCGAAAAGTTTGTTTGTGTGTTTGAACCTGCTAATCTCTGGAACTACTAATCGGATTTTAAAAAATCTGTTTTGCATTTGATAGCCCAATTCGTGAGGAATGGGCTATTAGGAGCTGAGCAAAAAGAAGAAGAAAAAGACAGAAATAATAATGCTAAGCGAAAACCAAGTAAAAATGTGGGAGGGTAGTATGGGGAAACAAGAAATTTCACGCGGACATAGCTGCGGTCAGAAGCTAGTTTGTAATATACAAGGTGTTTTTTTTATATCCCATAACTGTAGGGGATCATTGTACTCATCATTATGAACCACTTTTACTACGGGACCAAACCTGAAATCGCGAAAAAAAAATCAGCTGTTCCCTACATTTATGTTCGCATAACTCGTCAAAATGTAGGGTACAGCTGAGTTTTTTTTCGCGATTTCAGATTTGGTCCCATAGTAAAAGTTATTCATAATGATGAGTACAATGACCCCCTAGAGTTATGGGATATAAAAAAAAACACGTTGTATACAAGCGAACAGCTTTTACGACTTGACAAAACATCAAGATTTCATTAGTTATATTATGTAAGTTTAATACAGCGTGTCCAGTGGCAGATTTCAAAGTTTGAACACACGTAATTTTTGAACGCAACACGTTAGTGGCGCGGTGGGCGTCGTCGTTGAAATCGTAAGCTCTGCGGATTTTTTGTGGTGTGGAGTGCACCGCGCTTTTGCCATCGAGGCGTACATTTGAAAGTGGATTTCGCTTACTGAAACACGTCGTCGATTGCGTGATGGACCATCGATCAACCTTATTCAGTCTTGGATAGCAGAGTTCAGAGCTACAGGATCAACATTAAACAGCCCTAGATAAGGACCTATACCAGCGGTAGCCACGGACGAAAATGTTGAACATGTTATGATTTCTGTGACTGAAAATCCCCGTTTATCACTTCGTGCACGATCATCGATATTAAGAATTACGAAATCAACCTTACAGTTAAAAAAACGCAAGTTACATCCGTATACAATTCAAATCGTTAAAGATTCACACGATTCAGTCGCCCTACACGTAAAACATGCGTGCTAGACTTGAAGAGTGTGCTAGGCGCGAAGGTCACCTTTTGGAGAACGTGGTTTTCAAAAAATTAAATCCGCATTTATTGTTTTGTTTTATAAACATTCTTTGTTTTATTTTTACAATTTTTAAAACTTTGAATTCTGCCACTGGACACCCTGTATTACATTATGCATTTTATTATTATATTATGTATTTTATACATAGACCTTCCAGAATAAATTTTCTAAATGTTTGTCAAAACCACATCAAAATCAGTTGCAAAGTTTAAAAGAACATCGCGATCACATATGTAGATACATAAAAAGATACTTTAATTAATATACATCCCATGCCGATTACGGCTACGGTGACTGCTCTTGTTGATTACGGGTGTGTACTCTGATGTGGCTAATGTAACCAATCTTGGCTGTAAAGCTACGTGCACTGTGCGCACATGTTAGAATGCCATTGTGGTAATTATATTGTATGTTGGCGGGTGGTTTACTCTTGAGGTGCTCTCGCCTGCTGTCGAGATCTCTCCTCCGCTGGACATAAGTCATAATCATTTTGTCAAACGCAAACGCCTCCAAACAGGTCTATCCTTCGCTATGTCCTCCCAATGAGGCGGATCTACGTATTGCATCTCTTGCTATTCCTGAGTTCAGAGAAGAAGATGCGCTTAGCTATCCTCTCGTCAGGCATCCTCACAACATGTCCCGACCAGCGACTGACGACGCATCAGATAGACCTCAATTCCGCAGACATTAGCCCTTCGCAGGATATCCGTATTTCTAACATGGTCGGACCATTTAATCTTTAAGATATCGCGGAGGCACTTAAGGTGGAATTGGTCTAATGCGCGTATGTGTCTCCTATACACGCACCACGTCTTAGAGTAGTACAGGACATTTGGCAAGACGATGGCCATGTACATTGTACACGTTGACCTTCATTTGTAGTTTGAGGTCGCGCGAGCGGAATATCTTCTCCCGTAGTCTGGCAAACACTGCTGAAGCAGCACCAATTCTGCAGTTAGTTTCCGGGTTCAGGTCACCTTTAATTGTTAAGGTACTACTCAGATATTTGAATCTGGCCACCTGCTTGAGGACGGCACCGTCGAGCCGTATATCAAGTGGACTATGGTTAACTGTGTTTAAGGTCCGGCGTTTCTAAATTTTCCAAAGATGTAAACAACAATGGCCGCTAAGAACATTTATTTTAAGTAATGTTTGCTTTCGTCTTAGTTCGTTAGCTCGGAGCTAACTAGACGAAAACAAACAAATGTTCTTGTATATCGATTTTATTCAATTTCGAGCGGCCATTGTTGATTACACCTTTGGCAAAGTTAGAAACGCTGGACCTTAATGCCATAACTTCAGTCTTCGAAATGCAAATTTTTACTCGAATATACGACATGACTTATCAAGTCTTTCCATCAGCTCTTGCAGGTCTTCTGGAAATTATAAATCGAGCCACCGAGAAATTCTATGTGAGGTAGGTATAAAATAATAATTGTTTTTATTCGGAACAACATTGGAACCATTAAGCCTAAACATAAAAGCCTAAGACGTCAAAATAATGATGAGTCAAAGGCAACTTTTGAAGCCAACATCTTCATCTGCCTAGCCTTTTCCCAACTATGTTTTGATGCCAATATGCACGATACATGACGCAAAGCGATAGTATGAAGTTTTGCAGGGCAGCAAACTATCATTGAATTGATTTTGTCAACGATGGTACTTGCTAATTTCTGGAGACATAGTATTGTAGCAAGTGAATAAGAGTTCCTTAAAATAAACACCCAGGAAGAACTGCCGGTTTATTCTGTAAAAATCTCACCGTGATAACTTATGGTGAAATGAGCTTGAAGTGAGCTGTCATTTCACCCTATGTGCTAGGGACAACACTATTGACATCTTACTTCAAGTCCATCTAGTTTTCACGGTGAGATTTTCACAGAATAGATTGGTAGAAATGACACAGTTCTGTCACATAAACTGTCTCTGATTGTGTTTTTAACCGACCTCAAAAAAGGAGGTTCTGTATTCGACCCGTATGTATGTATGTAGGTATGTTTATATGTCCGCGATTTTCTCAAAAACTAATGAACCGGTTTCGATAATTCTTTCAATAATGTGATCTACATACTTTCAGGAAGGTTTTAGTATATAATACATTAGGTAATTATTCTTATGTACGAAGTTATATGCATAAATATACTGCATCTCCGGCATTTCTATGCGAATTTTTATGATTCTTGTAGTCGGTGTCTTCAATTCTTCAATGCACTAGTGTTAATTGAATTTGTGTGGGGTATTGTACAACTAAAAAGTGAAAAATAAAAACTTTATTACAAAAACAAAAACAACCGACTTCAAAAAAAAAAACACTACAAAATGAAAAATAACTTTAATTTCGGAACTCGGTGTCAACAAACGAAAATGCGGAATCAACGACACCGATTTCCGAAATTAAAGTTATTTTTCATTTTGTAGTTATCAACGACATTCAATGTGCTTTTAATATGTGGGTAAAATGTTGCTCGCCAGTGACGCGCATAATAACTGCGGGCAGATTGTTAGGTCAATTTGCGTTGCGTTGAAATTAAGCCGATTACCTACCGCTCAACAGTTTCGCATTCAAGTTTTGCCTGGCAAATTGATGCAAAATACCACTCTCGTTATTGAGTTCATCACACGCTGTATATTCGTAGATAGTTTTAAGGGCCGCTTTTACCACAAATCACTAAATGCATTTAGCGCTAAGCGTATTTACGAGTAAAACAACGTTCCATTTCTATCAATCGTTTGATGATAACAGAGATAGAATGATGTTTAAATTATGTTTAGTGTGAAACGCATTTAGTGAGTTTTGGTGCAAGCGGGCAAAGTCAAAGCATTTATTTCAAATAGGCACATAAGAGGCACTTTTGAACGTCAAAAATTATCTTAAAATAGAATTGATTCTAGTCGCCCATTCCAAAGGGTAGTTTTCGTATGAAGAAGAATGGGCAAGAAACTCCACCGTTACTCTTTTAAAATGTTTTACGAATCAAACGAATAGTTCTATCAATGCACTTCTTAGGGTTCCGTAGCTAAAAGGTAAAAAAGGAATCCTTATAATTTCATCCTGTTTGTCCGTCCATCCTTCCGAATGTCATACAGCCAATTTAGGTAGAGACTTAGCACTACATCGATGAAATGTGGAAGGAAGATGTATATGATCGGATGTAAGAGGTGTGATTTTTTCTAAATACAGCAAAATGGGATTACGAAGAAACATGGGAAACGTCTGTTGTTCAAAGTATTTCATTTTGAAGTTATTTTGCTCAGAAAATCGTCGGGCTCTATTCTATACCAATTGCTGCTCTTTACTGGTTTTTGAAGCTTTCTTTGTGGTTGATGTAGTAACTGCGAACCGTAATATGTTTATGTTAACCCCTTTGATAAACACAATCACGTTTTGATTGCTCAGCTCGATATCTTGTCTGGGAGTAGATTGCTGGCAATACTTTAAGTAATACTAACATTAGGCTAAGTTATACTAACACTATATGGATTTATCCGAAATAAAATATTTTGAATTTGAATACCATGACGCTAGGTGGAAGGCTCCAAATTCAATGTTCTCCGGAGTCAAATCACTGTCATCACTCGGCATTTTTGAGAATTTGTTGTTTAACAGCAAAGCGATTGGCAGTCCAGGCCCTGGCCTTCAAAGCCCAACACGACCTAAGTCACCCCGGAATACGAATAACGAGGAAAACTATGATGTCAAGTCGAAGTTCTTCTGGCCTTTTATAAACCTGAGACGTGGGAACATGGGCTAAAACATGCATCAGATGTCAGCGTGCAACGGAACGACATCAGTCATATCGTCAAATCGGTGAGTTTCAAACACCTACACGTCGATATTGTCAAACCGATATCACCATGAAATGACTTCAGATATTTGGTCATTATGATGGACCGGTACACAAAGTGGACCGAAGCAGTACCGGCTCATGGCAACAACGCTGAAACAGTCGCGAAAGTCATGTATTACGAATGGATTGCGCGATTTGGATGGCCACTGCGTCTTACGACCGACCGAGGCAGACAGTCCGAGTCATCATTGTGCAACTCGTTCATGTAGATCTTGGGTGTCACTCGTATACTTGTATTTTTAATTAAATTAAATAAAATAATAATAATAAAAGTATACCAACCACAGCATTCCGCCCGCAAGCGAATGGACAAGTCGAACCATGGCATTCGGTCAGTTAAAGCTGCATTGATGAGAGTGGCCTCCACACGGTGGAGCATCAAGTTACTCACTGTTCTGCTTGGACTTCGCACCGGTCTGCGTGAAGATACTATCGTGAACCCGGCCTTTACGACATACGGAACTACTCTATGGATGAATGTCGACATTACGACCGCATGTGGCAGCCACCGCTCCACTAGGAAACCGTAGCTATATGGGGAGTGATTGTCGCGTTCCGTTACAGTTTATATTAGTACGTTTTTATGAATATGTTTTGACATCTTGTTTAAAAATAAATGATTCCATTTTTCCCTTCTGACACGCTGTTGATTATTTTCCGAGTCCAATATTCTAAGCTGATTCCTAGTTAAAATTACTGTAACTTAGCCGGTAAAAAATATTTATTTTATTACTAGATTCTGCCGGCGACTTCAAATTTCTCGTTCCACCCCGGTCGCACCGCATCGCCTGCCCGCGCTATTTATTACCTACTCCGTTTTCGCTCAGCGTTCTTTCTGACTTTTTTGTTTCTGCTCGTCTCCTAAGGGTTCTAGCGTTATGTTAAGTATCCTATAGCTTTCCTCATGAATTGGGCTAGCGAATGCAAAAAAAATCTAATCGGACTGGTAGTTCCAGAGATTAGCGCGTCCAAACAAACTCTTCAGCTTTATTATTAGTATAGAATAATAGTAGATTGTACAACTAAGGCATAAAAGAAGCTATTTTTTAGCTTTTTTAGCCCGAGACGGTTAAGTCAAGGGGTAAAATAGCTCGTTTATGCCTGAGTTATACACTCTGCTTTTCACTTCGATTGCGAGAAAATGAAACAGGCACAAAGTATACAGTACATAATTAATCAAAAATGTTGCATCCATAGCTAATTCCCGCCACCACAGATAATACCGCCACGAAACTTTTTAAAAGTTTTTTTTTTAATTTTCAACATTTGTCATTCGACTTGGGTACTTCATACTGCCAAAAAATGAAAACGTTTCTTTGCCTTTTTAAATAATAAATGACAACTATTTTACCTGATTTTATTAAATTAACGATAGAAAACACGGAAGTGGTATAAATTAAAGAAAATTAAATAAATCACGACTTTAATCTGCGAAGTTTTATTGTGCGTGTGGCTGTCGGGCCTGATTACTTTAGTCTTGGAAAAAAAATTTACTTTATGCACTAGAACATAAAAAGCGATTTTATGTCGCCTAAGCACAACATAAAGACGGACTTTTAGAGCATGAGAAGTGAAAATAATATTTTTTACCCGACTGCGCCAGAAGGAGGGTTATGTTTTTCGAGAGTATGTAGGATGTATGTTTGTATAATTGTTTGGCACGCTCTGTGGCCTGAACGGCTCGATGGATTTTAGCTTGAGAGGTGTCGTTAGATTCGTATTGACTGTGAAAGTGACACTGGGTATATCAAAATAAAAAAAACCAACATTGCGGATTTTTGGCGCCATATTATGCCTTCAAAAAAAATTTTTTCTCAAAATCTATCAAGTGGGGTACCTATCAAAATAAAGGGTTTTAAAAGGTGATTACAAAAATATATACATGACGGAGAGGGTATGTTTTTCTCTTTGTCATCAGGCACATTTCAACTATTGTGGGCGCACCATTATGGGTACTTGGGTAGTGCTGGTTATTGCGCAATAGAAAAACTGTTACAGTTCAAATCAGATTATAATTTTACGAACAAATTAATCACACTAGCGAATCACACACTGTAGGTATACAACTCAACTACTATTAGACAATAACAGACTGGTATGGTGATGATAGTTTCAACAAAACGTAGGACAGTTCCGAAGCGTCTGCCTGCTCGATCACCGGGGTAAGGAATGTGCCACTTGAGGCGTTCTCTTCAACCTCGTAACCAAGCGGAAACGTCCCGACTCTGTCAAAACACGCCAACTCTCGTCTTGATAGTTGCCACTAGGTGGCGTGCCTTGTTTTGTTGTAAACGTCAATTGCCAGATGCGACACGGCCATCCTGCGAGGACACACGTCCTCGTGTGTTAATCTGTAAACAAACATATCCGCAAAGTATCACATAGCTCGGTCACTCCTGACCTAACCCATAAAAATCAGTTAAAACTCTCTCTCTCAAAACTCTTTATTTCATTTGAACTAAACTGGGAATCTTATTATTAACAATCAATGACGAATTAGAAGAAAATTAACATCTTATCAATAATCAGAAAATTCAAAGTACAACTGACTACACATTTATCGCGCTATCTCACACAAGACACAATTAAACCAAATTAATCAACACACTTAAGCTCTACATGTGATTCCTGGCTACGCATAGCCCAGTAACCTCCAGTTACTCATCTTTCCTTTATGCGAACCCCCACGGTAGCGCCGAGTCTCTCCTGGACTCTATGGTTTTCATTAAAACCCAACCTCCGCCAGAGTTGACTGCTTACCGCGTACTCACGGACTACTAAAATAGTAGACGCCGATTTCTATTGAGCTACGGCTACACGACAACCTCTGGTACGGTCCAATCATCATGTAAACTTAAATACTCTCCTCCTTGTTACTACTACTACTTTGCTCAACCTCAATTTCGTCAGTTATACTCTGTTTTTCTGGCATTTTTCGCAACCTCCCATATGAAGACTGATGAGATAATTAAAAGGGACTCGACTCTTTAAAATCTGTCTTATTTCTCGATCAATTTGCAATAAACATTCAAATTAGAAACCAAAAATTAGGCCAATCTAAGAATTTGAACTATCTAGTTTCGAGATTACCGAGACCAAGTACAACGTTATAATAACGTTTCCACATTACTTTAATCAAAGAAAACAAAACCACAGGTATCCCATTCACGGTCCCACACATTTGTCACATACGCACTTCCCGCAGGAATGCCGAGTCGTCCTTGACTCTACGGTCTTGGCTTCAAGGCTAGACCCGACCATACTACCCAGAGCTACCGCGTACCACGTACCTACGATACTCTGGTACGGTCTCCGAGTCGTCTTTGACTCTACGGTCTTGGCTTCAAGGCTAGACCCGACCATACTACCCAGAGCTACCGCGCACCACGTACCCACGGTCTACCAAGTAGATGCCGATTTCTAACGGGCTATGGCTACGATACTCTGGTACGGTCTCCGACCCAATGAACCGAGTCATGTAAACAAACTTTGATTATCTGATCATAGCGAAAATCATCAACCAGAGCCATGTACCATCGTTATTCACATTAACAACCATCTTTTTCACTAAGAGCTTTAGTCACCTGGGAAACCACACACGAGTAAACCACTCTAACGCCACGGCTCTCCGGCCGACCAGCAATCGCATTGCTTTCACACATCCAGCGCATGTGGATCCGTATGCATCACCCCGTGACTACACACAACTTTACTAAGGCCGATAGAGAACCCCTACTCGCGTGCTTCCCATAACCACTCATCACCACAGTGATAGCTATCTACTTCGACTGGTATACAACCTACTGGCATCATTCTTAACTTATCGTGAGCGTATTTAGAAGTACGGTTAGATTTTAACGTATAGGGATCACCATACAAAACTTCCGCTACCCCTAATGGTTCTCTGAACTTCCGTCTAGATTAATCTGATAATCTGATTCTGCTCTTTGTTTTCTAACCCATAACATGTCCCGTTACCTGCGTGACGTCGCATGCAATGCAACCGACCATTTTTTTGTCGACGCGCGACGGAGCCACTTAAACCCGGCTTGTGCACAAAATATTATTTCTATGAACTGAAACTAAGCATAGAGAAGAAATACTTTAAGACTGTTTTCTCAAGTGGACGGACCACGGTACTTTGCACATCTTGTAACCCGACTACGGGAAAGCAAAAAGGAGTGTTATTGTAACTGAATTTATTACAAGAGCTTTAAGAACAAAAACTCTGTCGCATTTAGGTTCAATATTTCACGTAAGTACCTACTATCATAATGTTACTTTGCAAGTAAATGTCGGGCAGAAATGTAATAAAATCTCAAGTAGTTGCTCGCTAATCGCAACGCTACTTATGATTTGTTCAGTGCTGAATACACGCGTTTGGCCAATACAAGTCAACGCAACAACGTTATTAACTCGTTTGCCACTTAACCTCTCCTTTACTATCAAGTATTCAGCACCACAATCGTAAACAAAACAATACAGCTCACCTTTATGTTCTAACGTATCTGACGGTAGTTGAACGACGTCCACTCGCCCTTCACTACGTCCAGCACGTTGTCCACCATCCGCTTGGCTGCCACTGCTAGACGACGTGACGATGACGGCTGCGGGCTGCTTGGCTTGATTCTTGAAGTCACTCCACGTCATCCCTTGGTGTGCTATTTGCGTTAGCCACGTCGATGCTGCTCCTTTGTGTGCCTTACTGATGACCACAACAAGTTGACCATCTTGCAGTGAATTTTCAGCAAAACTCATATCAGCTGTCGTGCAGTTATCTTTGCACATGCCTCCTATCACGTGTTCTAACGGGAACGGGATACGACGAACCCAAACTCCGGTTAGAGACGCCGTTTTTTTTTTTCAAACATGGCGGTAGGTTATACTGCATTGTCTGGGTCCAACTCGAACAGATTCACACGATTATTTAATAAGCGTTCGCATGTTTGCACTTTGTTTTTCAAAAAATGTCAATGGTCACTTTCACTTTAAGCGTTCTCACTTTGCGCTTGAACCAACACGAATCCCACTTCTGATGACGGAGAGGGTATGTTTTTCTCTTTGTCATCAGGCACATTTCAACTATTGTGGGCGCACCATTATGGGTACTTGGGTAGTGCTGGTTATTGCGCAATAGAAAAACTGTTACAGTTCAAATCAGATTATAATTTTACGAACAAATTAATCACACTAGCGAATCACACACTGTAGGTATACAACTCAACTACTATTAGACAATAACAGACTGGTATGGTGATGATAGTTTCAACAAAACGTAGGACAGTTCCGAAGCGTCTGCCTGCTCGATCACCGGGGTAAGGAATGTGCCACTTGAGGCGTTCTCTTCAACCTCGTAACCAAGCGGAAACGTCCCGACTCTGTCAAAACACGCCAACTCTCGTCTTGATAGTTGCCACTAGGTGGCGTGCCTTGTTTTGTTGTAAACGTCAATTGCCGGATGCGACATACAATTTATATGGTTAAAAGTAATTCAAAGTGACTAATCGTAAAAAACACGTATCAAGAACTAAATCGTTTTCGAAATCTTTCACATTTGTAAAATAAATAGCTGGAAATAAAAAAAGTAATTAAAAAATTAAAAAACCCGACTGCAACCTTATACTAAAACTAACTGAAAAGCTAAAAACAAGCCCATTTTAAATTAAATAAAAGTTGGAAGCAGGCGGGACCCATTTGAGTTTGAAACTATAATAATGGTATGGGCCCCGCCTGCTTCCAACTTTTATTTAATTTAAAATGGGCTTGTTTTTAGCTTTTCATTTAGTTTTAGTATAAGGTTCAGTCGGGCTTTTTAATTTTTTTAGTTAATTTTTTTTTAAATTATATATTATAAAAATATATAAACAGTTCATTAAATTTTATTTACATAACACAGAAACACATACTATAGCAACATTATTGTGACGGTCAAATTGTTACACTTTTTCGGTCTAGCTCTTATTCGCCAACTGTGCAGAGTATAACAAGCGATTAGTAACTTCGTTCCAATAATCAAATCCATATATATTTGTTGTTTTATTATGTTTAGATATCGAAAGCCATCACGTCAGTTGAGTTTCGCTTGCTTATTTAATTTGACTCTCTATGGTTTGCGAGGGGCATCCAGAGTACTCGTCCTCTGAGAAAAGTAAACCACGCAACACTGATCCTTTACTTTTCCCGAGCTTACAGTTTTCTCGATAGCACAATTATAAGACGGCTATAGCTAGTTTTGGCATTAAAAAGCCTCGACCGCTCCTCGGAATCTACAACCTCTTTTAAAACATGAACTATTTTTCAGTTCATGTTCAAACTAACATTTCGTAGTTAAAACAAATATACGAACGGTATCGTATGACTAAATGTACCCACGGCTTTGGCATGAGAAAAGAATAGCACCCATGTCTTTGGAGGAAGAGTATTGGAAAACAAAAATAATGAATATAGAACAAAAATGCAGTTTTATTACGTATCAAAATAAATTATTTTTTATGGGCACATATGGGACACACACATAGTACACCCGGATACACTACAATAATCACTATCTGTGATAACCTTCTTCACGAACTCATTCTTTTCAAGCCTGAACACCTACTGAACCACCTCATTGAGCTTTCCCTATGAATCCTTTCATATTGTGTACTCGGAATGAAGAATATATTGTATAGGTAATCATTTTCGTAACGGATTTAAACCAGCTTTGTAGGTCTTCCATCTTCTACTTCCCTCCAGCGTTTGAAAATTATTTAACTCTTCTACGTCGTTTTGTAAATCCAGTAAAAGTTGTCGAAATCCATATTTACGCAATACTCGATATTATGAACAAAATAAACTCGAAGCACAATGATCCTATTGAATCGATCAGCTGATTCAAATTAAATCCACCATCTTGCCTCTTAGCATCCTCTTAACAGTGCTCCGGTGGTGTTTACTTTTGACAGCTACTAATCAATTGCTTAGAAACCTCTTAGCGCTAAATAGCGTTTATGAATAAGAATTTTGCTAATCAGTTGCTTAGCAATTGATTAAAATTTAAGAGGCGTTTATAAATAAGACTGTTTGACGTCAGCAGGCGCTAGAATAGCCAACTGCGATCCCAATTAGTACGTCAACCGTGGTGATTTAATCAATTTCCTCCTCGGCTCATATTAGGTAGTCTCGAGGCCCGTGTTTAACAGTCGATGTTCATTGGCTGGTATCGGATATCACAACCGTTCAAGCCTCTTTTCCAAATAAATACATACATATAAATATACAAATGTTGAAGCGATTTTAATATGTTTTAATTGTAAAAAAATATCGCGAAATCAAAGGTTAAAAAGTTTCCAAATATTATTTTACGAATTGTAAATAAAGAAGTGAAATTGAAAATATCAAGGCGTTAATAAAACATGAGCGGTGGCGTAGAGTCATATCGTGCCAACGCGACGTCAAGATAGAGCGTTTAGAGCGTTTGTCGCTCAATAAGGCTACCAGTGAGGATCTAAGCGTAGTCGTAGCGAGCGGAAGGAGGCGGCCGGGCCGCGGTCGATAGACGCCGGGGCGCAGGCGCGGGATCTTGCCGCCGGAGGGGCTACAAGAACACGCCAGTCCGCCGGCAAGCTGATACGCGGCTGCCGGCAGCCAGCGTCCGCAAGGGCGCACGCGGACGCGCAAAACATGCATACGAGCCGTCCGCGCGGCGTGCACAGCATCGCGCTTGTGCTGGCTCTGGCGATCGCCTGGTTGCCTCATGCAGACCACGCCGCGTGAGTATCACCAGTTCTGTCACCAGGTTCCAGCCGTGACCATCGATCTTATCGCGTGACGACGACACTCAGGCCCGCGCGCACCCCGCACGCACTTGAGAAGCCATAGCGTGCGTGTAAATCTCTCAAAGCCGAGAGTTCACATTGCTCGACGCGCGCCTGATTTGTTTATAACACGACCTCGATGCTAATCCCTCGCAAATAAGCTAATAAGAAAAAGGGTTGGGGCTCAAGGCTACCCGAGCATAGTTGCTCGCTTATTAAAATAATCCGGCGAAAAAAAAAACAACACCTTTCAAAGCTCACCTTAATACCTATTTGAAGTTTATTTCTTACACAAACGTATTAATTTATTTACAAAGTAAATCTTGTTGCGGTTTTAATTTTGAACTTTACATTATAATCTAAATGCTTACGTAATTTACATGTACCGCGTTTGTTTGGAACTCATGGGCACAATATCGAAGAAATAGAGACCGCCATTAGGCCCACAGGGAACGATTTTTCGTCGTAACACTGATTTATCTTATCTTGTCGTTCGTCTAAAATTGTATCGTAGGCGAGAGGTGCTATACCCTGCTGAACCGCTATATTATCTGTCCAATAAATGAAAACTTATTGAGTAAGTAAAAGACAGAGAGCGAAATCTTAAGCAGTGAGACAGACAGATCTGACCTTTTGAGTGTAAGAAATGATAAAATCCAGTCATAAATACCTAAATACAGAATTACAAACCAGTTTGATTAATTGTAGCATAATGTACCTGGATCCGACATTTTTTTTATTGACAATATTTGTATAGGAATGATAAAAAACTCGCAGTCTTCTAATGTGTGGGAAGAAAGTATATTTTAAGAAACCACGATGACCTTTTTCAAAGCAGACATTTTCACCCTAACAATACAAAGATAAATGTATTAGACTGTATTAACTAATAAATGTGTTTACTTTAATAATAAAAGTAAATACGGTGAAAGATGTAGGAATACCTACAGCACTAGGCTCCAGAAAAGTGAGATCGTAGATCGATGTGAGGACATAAAGCGTGGTTACTTTTCTTGTATTCGTTTCTATTGAACATCACTACAATTTTATTTAATATATTTGCATGATAAATGCGGCTTAATAATTTCCCATATGTACCTACATAGAATAATAGATTGAAGTTGAGTTGCCTATTTGCTGCTCGTATGCATTTTGTTGCAGCGGTAAAACATTATACTAATTTCATCTATTGAATTCGAGATAATTATTTAATTTGACTATCCCGCTTGAACGGTCTTGATGTTCGTGATTTGCCCATTCCTTACTCATTGTTTGATGGATTAACTTGGTTTTATTTAAGATTCTATCTTTTCATAATGTAGTCCGTAAGGAATATGCTCGAAACAAACGTTACAGATAACCAACTCAATTGTCTTAATTTGAAAATTGTTGTTTATTGCATAGCTCATAATACCTACCTAAAAGTTTTACGACGTAACTATTTTCCTCCTTGTAAATAACTCGTACATTTCGGTTTTGCTCAGTAACCTTGATTTACATGTTGATATTTACCTTCGCTTACACGATAAACTTTCGCTCTTCGTTAAATAAAAGTGAACGTTTCACTACTGTGCTATAATTTGATTGAGCTCATATTTTGGACAAAATTTTCTCTGTAGAAACAAACGACGATCAAGGAAAACAAACAAATCGTAGGGTACATCGTTTGATATAAACAATCCAACCTGCGTTTGATAAGAAAACGAAACCAGAGCATAAAATACATATATTAAAACGTCTTTCCACTTAAATAGCGATAGCGAGCTTTCACTATCGTTAGATGAAAGTAAAAGCGAACAGGAATAAATAGAAGTCAGAAGGCGCTTTGACTTAAGTATTTCTTCTAAGAATAGTTTCTTTCTGTATATTATTGACTTTTATATCTACTAACTACTTCGACCAACAACAACATAGAATTGGACGATGTCTTTGAGATGTTTTGTTGTTTTTGAATCATGTTTGTTGGGATTTTTATGAGGTCCATAATTAGCAAGAGACTTTTCCGGGTTGATACAACGTTGACATTCAATCAAAACTCCCAAAATATTTAGTGACATTTTTCTTCGTGCATGTTAGCTTCCAGAAGTTATTATGATATGATTCACACACACAAACGCACACTAAGTAGGTATTGAGATAAATAGTGGCAAAGTACGTAGATGATTATTCAAAATAATTGTTTAATGTTTAGAACATTTTCCAACGTTGAAAACGTTGTTAAAGTATCAACTACCAAGTGTAATAGATATGAAGACCAATCAATTTGTTAGGGAAAAATTATATATTTAGGTAATAGGTAATACGGGCTGGTGTCCGCAACTCCACGTCAATGCGCGTATTTTGCGTACGATGATAATAACGAATTCAGGCATTATGGGGTGCTTTATTCTTGCAAATAGATCACACTGTCACGTCCTGTTCCTGCCTGGAATACGCCGTCAGCAGTAACCCTTTATACACAGACAGTGTAAGTTTTTTAAATATAAATAAAAAAAATTCATAAACTAAGTACCCGCCAAATCATTATAATTTATTGTTGTTAACGTTAAGTACTGAAGATTTCATATGCCTCTGCAAGCAAATAATTGAAACAGCATTCGAAGAAGTAAATGCTACAAAGGTATTATTATTTGCCATAAGCAAAGACGGTGTGATTAACTATCAATGCCCTACTCAACTTTTGTTTTAAAATTATTGATTACATTTAACATAGACCGATGACATTTAAAGAGCTAAAATGGCAACGTTTATTTAATCAAACACAATTTTTCTAAATACTTATAGTCTGTTTCCAAAAGTATCTGATGAAAATGTATTGCAAATGGATCAGAAAACTTACCTGCGGATGCCAACTAGTAGTGCCTGACACTTACAAATTGTGTTTGTGCTTCGATTTAATTTTTTGCCCGAAATTCTCAACTTTATAGATGGTTTTCATTTGCCGCTTTAGTGCATATACCTACATATTATTTTTATTATTAGAATCTTTTTTCCTGTTGGCCCGATGGTATATACGAGAATACCTTGACTAGACTTGGGCTTAGAATAGCTGGCATTGACATTGCGGCAGACTGATTCGTATCTATATTTGATGCCTCCACACTGAACCACCAAAGGCCGTATAATTTAGTAACTGTTAGCTTTTCTTAACACTGTTGGAGTATACATATATAATATATCACTATTTCTATTCCCTTACTTCCCAAAACGTGCCAATTACTGAAGTCTTATTTCGTATAGAGAGTGAGTTTTAAGATAGCACTTCAGGTCGAGAAATGAATTAGATTTATTAAAGTGATCAAAAGAGACACAAACTCTATTATGGTGCTTCTCAAGGAACTTGAAGATTATCAAACTTACCTTGATCATACACAAATAAGTCTAGGTTTAAGTACCTTAAAATTCTGTAGCAGAACAAAAAGTTAGTCAGAACACTCAAGCGTAAGATCTGTAGACAAAGAAAGATCACTTAACAAAAGTTAGTGTGGCACTTCGATTACAAGCCGTGTCTGCGGCCGCGCGCTCGCCGCACCGACAACTTTTTCAATGTTGGCTTCTGAACTTCACTCGAGACTCTGTAGAAATAAACTAGTGAAAAATAAGTTCCTGCATTGTGAAGGAAACTTATTACGGAACTAATTAAGTGAGTTAGGTGTGAGCTGAAATGCACCACTAACTGAATAGCGTGTGAAATGTTTAATTTGGATGATGCAAACGGTTGGTAGGCAACTTAGGAATTATTAAATTACCTATTTTGTTGCGACCGACATTTAGAGTAGTACTTATTGTTTAAATACCTACACAATATTTGCGCAACAGCAAAAACAGGTTTAGGTTTTTCTCGCGTCTCTTCGTATGTGCCTGTGTATTTGGGATTCCTTATACCCCCAAAAAACAAACGTATGTTACAGTTTATGTTACGTAATTACGTTTCACATATGTGTACCCACCATTGAACTTGTCTGACCCGGTGGCTTCGTCATACATTTTTGATTATTGTAAATACGTCAAATTGTTTATTTCCGCACAGACAGCAGAAAAATCAAACAATATGTAGAATAAAAACGTTATTTATTTATTTTTCATAATTACAGAAATTTTAAGAAGTTCACCTTACGTCTACATAAAAATCACAGTCCTACTTACAACTAAAATATACGCTGATAATCTGGTCGGTTTTGTTTGTCAAGGACAGCGTGACACGGCTAATCCTAATAAACATGTATTGCAAGTGGCTGATTTGCTTACAACATTACAATTATTAGAAAAATAATAGAAAGATAATTAAATCGCAGTACAATCACGTTTTTTTTTTTTCATTTAAAGGAGACTGTTAAAAAGTGGTCTATGAACCAATAGCGATACTGTTACGATATTTCTGTGGGGATATCTAAACTATACCCTTGTGCAAAGTGGCATCAAAATCTGACCCGGCAGTTTTGAGAAATATAATATTTTAGAATACATAATTTCATGATAACATTAAAAAGTGGTCTATGAACCAATAGCGATACTGTTACGATATTTCTGTGGGGATACCTCAACTATACCCTTGTGCAAAGTGGCATCAAAATCTGACCCGGCAGTTTTGAGAAATGTAATATTTTAGAATACATAATTTCATGATAACCTTAAAAAGTGGTCTATGAACCATGGCAATAGCAATACTGTTACGATATTTCTGTGGGGATACCTCAACTATACCCTTGTGCAAAGTGGCATCAAAATCTGACCCGGCAGTTTTGAGAAATATAATATTTTAGAATACATCATTTCATGATAACATTAAAAAGTGGTCTATTAACTAATAGCGATACTGTTACGATATTTCTGTGGGGATACCTCAACTATACCCTTGTGCAAAGTGGCATCAAAATCTCACCCGGCAGTTTTGAGAAATATAATATTTTAGAATACATAATTTCATGATAACAATTAAAAGTGGTCTATGAACCATGGCAATAGCAATACTGTTACGATATTTCTGTGGGGATACCTCAACTATACCCTTGTGCAAAGTGGCATCAAAATCTGACCCGGCAGTTTTGAGAAATATAATATTTTAGAATACATAATTTCATGATAACAATTAAAAGTGGTCTATGAACCATGGCAATAGCAATACTGTTACGATATTTCTGTGGGGATACCTCAACTATACCCTTGTGCAAAGTGGCATCAAAATCTGACCCGGCAGTTTTGAGAAATATAATATTTTAGAATACATCATTTCATGATAACATTAAAAAGTGGTCTATGAACTAATAGCGATACTGTTACGATATTTCTGTGGGGATACCTCAACTATACCCTTGTGCAAAGTGGCATCAAAATCTGACCCGGCAGTTTTGAGTAATATAATATTTTAAAATACATAATTTCGTGATAACATTAAAAAGTAGTCTATTAACCAATAGCGATACTGTTACGATATTTCTGTGGGGATACCTCAACTATACCCTTGTGCAAAGTGGCAACAAAATCTGACCCGGCAGTTTTGAGAACTATAATATTTTAGAATACATAATTTCATGATAACATTTTTATTTTAAAAACGTTTTAAAGGGTATTTCTGACTTTAAAATACTTAATTAATGTGTTTCTTTCCTAGATTTTAGTATTTGTTTCGATTTTAACCGACTTCAAATCCGTTGCGAAGTTTTAAAGATCTAAGCATACATAGGGACAGACAGCGGGAAGCGACTTTGTTTTATACTATGTAGTGATGTATAAAAAGTTTTTTTTACATACACCCTTTTTTCCGCTGCTACAAATATAGTTCCTTCTTATTTTAAGACGTATCCTTCCTACATAAATATTTAAAAATGCCTAAAAATCGGTAAGTACAAAAAAAAAGTTGAGGGGACAAGTGACTTTGCTTAGTAGAGAAACACATTAATAAAGTCAGAACTACCCGTTCAAACCTGACGGTGACAATGGGAACACTTGGTAAAGTATACCCTTTCAAACAAAAAAAAAAATTTCTAAATCAGTCAAGCCGTCTTCGAGAAATCGGTGAGTATAAATATTAAAAATGTAAAAAAACATTCCGGCGAACTGAGAACCTCCTTCCTTTTTTGAAGTCGGTTAAAAACGAAAAAAAAAAACTGAAATTCAGCACTATCCAGGTGGTAAGTGTCTTTGTTTAGCAGAAAACCACATTAATTAAGTAGTATAATGGCAGAAATACCCGTTAAAACGTTTTTAAAATATAAAAATGTAGCAAGAAATGTGAATTTTAAAATTATTATTTTTCTCAAAACTGCCGGGTTAGATTTTGATGCCCCTTTGCACAAGGGTATAGTTGAGGTATTCCCTCAGAAATACCTCTACAGTATCGCTATTGGATCATAGACCACTTCCCATACTAATTTTAACAGTCTCCTTTACTTACGTCTAAGTATATAAAAATCACAGTTTTACTTACAACGAAATATATTCTTATTTCAATAGGCTGATTTGCCTGCAACATAACAAAAGATAAATAAGTTTAATATTATAATTTAAGTACTTCACATCTAATTAAAAAAAAAACCACAAGGTAAGCTCAATTCGCTTCATGAGATAAAAAGACTGTAACAGTAGCAGTACAGTAATTCGCAAGGCTAGCAAGGCTTTTTAATTTTTTCATTCATTTAGAAGAAGCCTAGAGAGCGAGATTATCACTCGCAAGCACTCCGCAGCCGCACGCTTTTCTGTGTGCTGGAAGCGCGAGGCCGCAAACGACCGTGAGGCACCGCGGATGCCCTGAGCTCGTTCTACTTGCACTCATGTACTGCGTGTCGTCAGGTACTTAGAAGCATATTCTGCAAATTCAAAACAAAACATCATTATTATCATCCTCTACTGTTGGAGAAGAAAACAACAAACTATTAGGAAATCAAATTCCGTTTTTAGTAAGTATTTATAAAACATGGTGTAGACGAAATTTCCCAATGACACTGTTTCTAACCGAGTAACAGTCTAGTGGTAGACTAGACTAGACTTAGACTTCGATAGTATTTTCAATAGCCATAGAAATCAGTAATCAATATCTCCGGTGCATACTGAGTTCTGGAAAGCCGTAGTATACGCTCACGGTCAAGATCAAGATCAAGACTGTGTTTACCAACAGGCTCTTTGTATCCTGATGAATGGATGCCACACGCTATGAAATGTTGTAAACTAAACCACTAACCATGTTAACCATGTCAGTCAATCTATATAGAAACCTATTCACGAGCCCACACAAACGTGCGAGCGGCGACGGTGGCACTGCTACAGTTCGGGTCAACTCACCAAATGGCATGATACTGGTGCCGATTCTCTTGTCACAAATGTCTCTAAATTAGACTAAAAGTTACCAAAATTTAGTTTTTTCCTGTCAAACGACGATTTCCTATTCTGAATTTGACGTTCTTCACCTAAAATTTTGATTGTCTAACTAAATCTGACTATTTTTATACCGATTTAAAAAGTGTGGAATAAAATTAGTTGTCATTAACTAAAATTCACACCAACACCTCGATTTCAGGTGCAAAACAGCGCATACTGAAAGTTTCTGGATTCTGATAAGTAAGACTAGATAGGTAGAAGACTTACGATACATTTATTGTTTTTTCAAGTATATTCCCCTCGCAATTAATGCATTTTTGCATTCGCTGAAACCGCTGTACAAAGCAGTTGGACCAGTCTTCCTTAGGAACCTCTTCAATGGCTTCATGGAACGCATTCACCGCCGATTCAGGGCTCGTAAAACGTGTGCCTTTAAGTTTGTTTTTAATTTTGGAAACAAAAAGAAGTCGCAGGGTGCGAGGTCCGGGCTGTAAGGCGGATGCGTCATCAGTTCCACATATGAAGCCTTTAAATAGGCTCCTGTTACCTTAGTGGAATGTGAGGATGTGTTATCGTGGTGATGGAGGACATTGCTTCGAGGCCGCTTTTCGCGAACTTTTTCTAAAACTCTGGACAAGCAAGTGTTGACGTACCAATCTGCAGTCACTGTCCTTTGATCTTCAAGCGATACTGTAATGTCCTGATTTTGAAAAAAAGAAGCAACCATTTTGTTACCAATGCTTTGACTTTTTTTAACTTTCGTCGGCAAATCTTCAAAAGGAGAGACTTGTACAATCTGTCTACTGGCTTTTTCTTTCGGGTTCAAAGCAGTACCCAGGTTTCATCACCTATCACGATATTGTAGACAGCCAATGACTGTCCTCCGTTAAACTTTTTTATCATTTTATGGCACCACTGGCTGGACACGCAGTCATTTCTGGTTCTCCGTTAAGTCATGCGGTATTCATCGAGTGCAAAGCTTCCGAACCTCCAGATGCACATGTAAAATGTTTTGCACTTGGCTCATTCCAATGCCTAACAAAGCACGAATTTGCTGGTAGGTAATTTTTTGTCAGTTTCAATAAGTTGTCGTACGGTGTCTGTAACCGCAGTCGCCGGCCGACCTTCACGGACCTCGTCATGGAGATAATCACGTCCATGTCTAAATTCTCCAAACCATGAATAAACAGAGCTGCGACATGGCGTTTCATCACCAAATGCCAATTGATGTCTCTGGCAACTCTCTTGTTGATTTAAGCCACAACGAAAATCATAAAAAATCATTGAACGAAAAAGTTCACGAGTTAAATTCATTTTGATAGCGACACAATTTTTGAAGGGACGTCACAATGAAAAAGCAAATGACAGTCTCGCAAATTAAAAAGTAGGTAATTCCCAAATAGTTCCATTTTGGAATTCCATAATTGTTTTTTCATTCTTTTTTTAAAACTTTTATTGCAGATGGCTAGATCCAGAAACTTTCAGTATGCCCCACGTATCTTGAAAATGGTGTGTCCTATTGCAAAAATAATGAAAATTTAGACCCCTTTCTAAAACCCATAAACCTCTAAAACTCAACATGTAGGTAATCATTTTTTGATTTTATTTTGATTGAGTCCATTTTTCTAAAACATCGATAACATCCGTGTCGTAGAAATACACGACTTCATCAATGATCAACGTTTCGGTAGGTATTTCTTATTCTGCCAACATCGTCGAACATGCAATAAATACTTCGGTAGGTGCGCTTTATTGGAGCTCCGCTTAATTACAATTTGGTGTGCTGTATGTCTACCAAAAATCCCGTAGTTTACTGTAGATGCGACTTTGGTTTAGATTTAGGCCCGCGTGCAACACAAATCACTAAATGCGTTTATCGCTGAACATTTATTTAACCGGTCAAGCGTTGCGGTTCGCCGATAGGCGACGAAACAATAGATAATCAATTGTGTCTCATTAGCGGCGCTTGACAGATTAAGCCATCATTCTGTCTCTATTAAATAATGGACAGAAACTTGTAAAAAGAAGAAAAAATGACATTGAATAAAAATAACTAACACGTGCCTTACTCAATTCCTCCCTACATGTTTATAATAAGATGGATATACCTATATCCCTAACAGGTTCTCGGGTTATGCTCTACGATGCACTTTCTTGATTAGATGTTGACGCTCTCCTCTTCAATCTTGCAAATGTCACGAGGGTGTTAGCTCGGCTAATTTCTACTCCGCCCTATGCACTTATGTTTTTGAAAAATGAGGTTTTTCAGAAACTCTGTAGTAAAAAATGTAGTCATAACCTATACTTTGATATTGTTTAACTAACTTTGATAACTAAATTATCAACCTATAGCGAATTGAAGAAACAGAAGGGCATCGGTTGTTGAGTGATTATTTACTTAGCCAGCCGCAGTAGTATCACTCCCCGAGTCGAAAGATACCTCATTTATTAAAATCCGTTCGCATGTTTGGTCCCTAGGATTGAACACAGAATAGTTTTTTCTATATACGTACTCAGTTGAATTTTAGCACTTAAATTACCAATACCTAATTAATAAACATCATCATCATCTGCCGACCCTTTTCCCAACTTTATTGGGGTCGGCTTCTAGTCTAACCGGATGCAGCTGAATACCAGTATTTTACAAGGAGCGACTGCCTATCCGACCTCCATAACCTAGTTACTGGGTAATACGATACCCGTTGGTAAGACTGGTTGTCAGACTTTCAAGCACAGATTAACCTGATCCTTCGACCCGCGGGATTGTTATTACTTAGCGTGGCTAAGTCCCCACACCTAACTAATAATTAGGTGAAATAAAAGTAAAATAAATATTAATTAGGCAAAAAATTCGTAATTAATAAACATAGGCATATATTATGGATAAGAAAATTGATATTAGTGAAAAGAGTTTTAGAGCGGCGTCTGATATAGAGATAGCTCTTCGGTATACATAAGGTCTCCCTTTTTGGTGATAAATATAAAGATAGAAACTTAGCAAATTTTTAATCAAAATTGTTGAATTTATGCATATCGTTGGAAGGCAAAAGACTCATGAAGATCCTGTCTTTTCTTGCAAAGTTAAGAGTTAATTTTGTGTGTCATTACTTCCCAGAATTTGAACCTTACTAACCCTCCATAGAAAAAAAAAAATAACCTGTGAACCGCCTACTGATTTGTGTGCTTTTTTAACCTGTGAACCGTTTGATGGAAATTTCCATCAAGATGCAATGAAGGGCGACACCATCGGACGGTGCAATAATATAGGATGTTTTTTTTTCAAATCTCTAGTTGGATTCCTAGCTTGAGCAATTGATTATTCAAAAATCGAATAAGGCAGCTTTAGTTTTCATCAAAATCGACCCCGAGATTAATTTACGTATTTTTCGGTATTACCTATAGTTTCGGATTTGGTCATTCATGCTAACTTGAAACATCGAATCGATAACCTCCTCTTTAAGACATCTGTTAAATATAAATTTGTATATCATGATCTTTCATTTAATCTATGTACTTAATTCGTAGCTGGCGGCCTAATTAGAAGTGTTGAGGCTTATTTAACAAAACTAGCAAACACGAACTATCTCTGAGAATTGGGAGCGATATCGGTAAAGATATCGAGCGCAGAGGTTCGTAGTTACAATAAAACCTTTAATAGAAAAGTGTTACGTCGTTAGTTTAATGTTTTCGTTAATTTTAGAAAGTATAGCTTTCCATCTTTGCAAGCTCAAACAATTGAATTGAATTGATTGATTGAATTGATTGATCTTTGAATATTTTTCAAAATGTTGATAGCTTGATGGAAGGCTCATAAGATGAGGATGTTTTTCGGATAATTGGTGTGCTTAGTGTCATAGTAAAATTTTGAAATAATCAACTTAGTTTATGGTGTACTCCGAGTTGATGGTGTACTCCGCGATGTTTTAATTTTGCTACATCCCAAGTAGCACATTAGTGAATTTTGCAACTTATATAGCTTTAAGTAGCAAATGAGTGGTTTAACAGTGTTTGATAAAACTTATAGCTAACACTACTCATATTTGCACATGAGTAGCTCAATCACTCGTAATTGCTTATGAATGTATTTTGTTTCTACTTTATTTCTTACTAGCTGCGCTCCGCGGTTTCACCCGCGTAAATGTCGATCCCGTGGGAATATCGGGATAAAAGTAGCCTAATATATGTTAATCGAGGGTGTCAGCTACCTCCATACAAAATTTTATCAAAATTGGTCCTGCCGTTTGAGCGTGGAGAAGTAACAAACATATAAACACACACACTCACAAACTTAATAAACGCCTTTATAATATTAGTGTGATTAAGTGTGAAGGTTGCATATAGTCGATTTTGTTACTTTAAGTTGAAAAAAGGTTTTAATTGTTACTGATTTAGAAGCAACAGTGGTATATGTGGCCTTAAAATCACTTGTAAGCAACTGCTACATATAAGCGGTAACGTACCCTTAATTGGCACTTCTATTTCCAAATGAGTAGTATAATAGAGTAGTATATCACCTGTAGTGGCTAAAGGGATCATTTTGCAACCCTTTTGGAAACTAACGTGATATACTAACTGAGTTTTGCTAATTGTAACTAACATACTTTGACATTGTACTTAGTCTAAAACTACTATGTTAGGTTTTTAACAGTTTTATTTTTATTATTGTATTATTTCGTCAATAGACGTAGCATACTTTGTTTAATTATTCTTAATCAAATGGAAGGCGCTTCGAAATTTACACAGAAACCATACCATAGTGTCACAGTAACAAAACATTCGCAAGGAGTTTATGCTATAAATTAATGCCTGCATTTTTGAAGTAGAACAGGTTAAGGTTAAGTTTTAATACATGTAATCTAAAATTAAAATGGCTGTCCACAAAACAAATTCAAAAAACACAACTTGTCGCCACTCAAAATAACTTTGGCGTCTCATTATACTCGTGCTTCGTTCTCGAGATTAGTAACCTGAAATAATAAACCTATTACTTATTTACACATGTAGTATCACCCAGGATTCACCACATAGCACTGTATTTTGAGAGATAAGAGTGTAGTTTTTTTTTTTTTTTTTTTTTTGCCATGTTGGTAGTCGTGCCCTAAACCTCCGCTTGTCATTCACGTTACAGTGCTTCACCACTGCACACCTCTTTTCTCGTCGGTACGGACTTTTAAGTGATAACAAAACAAAAATGCCGAAGAGGCAGCGTGATAAGTGTGATAACATCAAAAAGTTAAAAAAGAAGTTTCGTAAACTAGAGAAAGAATTAAAACGTGCTGAGCGGCAACGTTTTTCAATGTCACCGTCATCCCGAGAGGACTCCATGCTATCGGAGCATAGCTATGAAGGTATGTTATAATATTTGTTATTGCTACAAATTACAGGCGTAACATAAACAAAGCTCTTGGCCGTGCAATACATAAACAAAAGGTTCGTTGAATTCACTGGAATTTGACACATACCTTCCTACTTTTTATTCGAACTCGAACAGTACAAAGGGCTGTTCATATCGTTATCTACTATGGTGCGTTCAATTCATTGGAATTGCAACATCTACCATTCAGTTTAGGAAAGACGTTCAATTCAATGGAATTGCAACCTTTCTCCTTGACTTGCAGGAGCAAGACAACTCTCAATGGACATCTTCTCGGACGATGACTACAATAATATTGCAAGACCTAG
This sequence comes from Amphipoea lucens, assembly GCA_947508005.1. NCBI lineage: Eukaryota > Metazoa > Arthropoda > Insecta > Lepidoptera > Noctuidae > Amphipoea > Amphipoea lucens. Next base: position 19,961,328 of record OX382355.1, read on the forward strand.
ACTGGCATCAATTGTGCGGGCCGTCTCGTCAGATGAGACAACGGAGTCGCGGGCGCCGCCACCTGTGCCGTCCCCCGCGCAACCCCCTGCGCCGTCTCCCGCGCCAGCCCCTGCGCCGTCCCCCGCGCCGCAACCACGCACGCTATCGCCGCCGCTGGTGCCACAGCCAGACCCGCTGTCGCATCCGTCCCCCCCGCCGCCGCACCCGCAAGCCGCTGAGCCTTGCCCGGTCGCTGAGCCTTGCGCAATCGCTGCCACCGCAAGCGATGTAGCTATTACCCCCGATGATGACTTGATCGACATACTAGGTGATGATCCCACACAAACCACCGAGTATGGCAAAGATATTCACGTTGGCCTAGCCAACCGCCTAGAGCATTTAATTGTCAATGGACTGGACAACGACGTGCGGAAGGAATTAGGGAAAAAGCACTTGACACCGGCCAACTGCCCTAGAATAATTCCACCGATGCTCAATCCGGAAATAAAGGCTGCCTTGCCCGAAGCAAGCGTGAAACGCGACAAGGGAATAGAAAACAGGCAAAAACAGGTTGGTACTGCCTTGGCCTGTTTGAGTAACATCATAACAACTAAAATGCAAGAAAAGGACAAAGACCAGGCCCTTTTGAAACAACTTATGGATGCGGCAAAGCTAATGTGTGACACGTTACACTCAGACTCAGTCAAAAGGCGTTATTTTGCCTTGTCGTCTTTAAAGAAAGACATTAACGACCATTTGATGCAGACAAAGATAGACAAGTATCTTTTCGGAGAGACCCTGGCTGAAACATTGAAGACTGCCAAAGCTGTGACGAAATCTGGTGCCGAAATAAAAGTCGCTTACGATAAAAATAGGAAGACCACTCAACCTCAGCCATCAACTTCGCGTGGTTTAAACTGGAAGGCTCCCCCTTCGACTCGCAGGCAGTCGGGGCCGCAGAGGAGCCGCCAGCCTTTCCCGCCTGCTGGAGCGAGGGCGCCACCGCCGCCGCCGCCGGCGAGCCGGCAACCGCCGCCGCCGCACGCCAGCTGGTCGAGGACATCGCGCTATCAGCCGCGGCCGACCCGCCGCCAGTAAATGAGGTACAATATGCTGGTCGTTTAGCGTCGTTTGCAAGACAATGGTCTCGCCTTACACAAGACAAAACTGTTCTTTCCTGGATTGAAGGCTATAGGATAAAATTCTTTAAACATGTCTCACAACAAGATGTACCTTCTGTTCCTATTTTGACACAAACTGAGATCAATGATTTTTACAAAATTATTGACAATCTCATGACAATTGGCGCTATATCCGAATGCGCACCGTGTGCCAATCAATTTATATCGAGTATTTTCCTTGTGCCTAAACCGAATGGCAAAAAAAGGTTTATCCTGAATCTAAAAAATCTAAATAAACATATACAGACTGACCATTTCAAGTTGGAGGATTTACGCACAGCAGTAAAATTGATGACAAAAAATTGTTATATGGCAACCTGTGATCTCCAAGATGCATATTTTTTATTAAAAATCCATCCAGACTCCAAAAAATATCTCCGTTTTCAATTTGACAATAAGTTATTTGAATTCAATGTCTTGCCATTCGGTTTAAACACAGCTCCATATGTTTACACTAAATTGATGAAACCCGTCGTTGCATTGCTCAGATTGGCTGGCTTTATATCTACTATATATCTAGACGACCTATTTTTAATTGGATATTCATATAACGATTGTTTAAAAAATATTAATATTTCCATTAAATTACTAACAGCCTTAGGATTTATCATCAATTATGAAAAGAGTTGCTTACAACCTTCCATGAGATGTAAATATTTGGGTTTTATTCTTGATTCCCAAAATTTTTTAATTATTTTGCCCGATCTTAAGAAACAACGCATAATTAACGAGATTTACACGTTTATGAGATTAAAGCGCATCAAAATCAAAGATTTTGCTAAATTAGTCGGTTTGTTAATTTCTGTTTGCCCAGCCGTAGAATACGGCTGGCTTTATACCAAAGAATTAGAACGTTGTAAGTACCTTAGTTTACAAGGTCACGACGATTACAATCGTTACATGAGTATCCCTGATCACCTACACGATGACCTGAGATGGTGGCTACAGGCCTTAGTAAAGCCCGAGAACCGCATCAAAGATGATACCTACTCGGTAGAAATATTCTCTGACGCCTCAACTACTGGGTGGGGTGCAGCGTGTGGCTCAGAGACAGCGTGTGGCAGGTGGTCGTTGTCAGAGCAAAAACAACATATAAATTACCTGGAACTTTCGGCCGCCTTTTTTGCACTTAAAGTTTTTGCAAGGGACTTTAATGATTGCCAAATACTTCTACGCATTGATAACTCAACTGCTATTAGTTATATCAATCGGATGGGTGGAATTCAATACCCACACCTAACCAAGATAGCAAAGGATATTTGGCAATGGTGCGAGTCCCGAAAAATTTTTGTATATGCGTATTACATTAAATCTGCAGATAACGCCATAGCAGATAAAGAATCAAGACGCAACCATCCAGATATAGAATGGTCCTTAACGGAAAATATGTTTTCCTATATACTTGAAAAGTTTGGCACACCATGTATTGATTTATTTGCGAGTCGTTGTAACAGAAAATGTATAAAATACATTGCTTGGCATAGAGATCCAGACGCGTTCGCAATAAACGCCTTCACAATTAGCTGGTCTAAGATGTATTTCTATGCTTTTCCGCCTTTTCCAGTTATTCTAAAAACCTTAAAAAAAATCATGAATGATCAAGCAAAAGGCATCGTAATAGTACCTTTATGGCCTACACAGCCTTGGTTCCCCTTGTTTAAAAACTTATTAATATCGGAATTAATTACTTTTAAATCAGACAGTTACAATATAGTTTTTGATCATTCCAGCAACAACAACATTCAAAACCATCTTACCCTGGCTGCAGGGATTTTATCAGGGGAGCCTTATCGCGAAGAAGCGTCCCGGAGTCATCGGAACATATAATGCTCGCCTCTTTAGCCGACAGTTCCATCAGACAATATAATGTTTGTTATAAAAAATGGTTCGATTTCTGTGTCCAGAATTCCCTTGATTTTTATGCCACATCGATTACCGATGTACTGAGATTTCTAACAATGTTTTTTGATGCCGGTACTAAATACAGTAGTTTGAATAGTTTTAGAGCAGCCCTATCCTTGATACTGGGACCTAGTGTCTCAAAAGATGAAAGAATAACAAGGTTTTTTAAAGGTGTGTTCCGTTTACGTCCACCCATGCCTAGATACAATGTAACGTGGGATACCTCATGCGTTCTATCTCACTTAGCCACTTGTTATCCTAATGAAACATTAATGCTAGATCAACTGACAAAGAAATGTATAACTTTATTAGCTCTTGTTACGGCCCATAGGGTCCAGACCCTTTCGAAAATCAATATAAAGAACATTGAAATCAAATCTAACGAAATCATAATAAAAATACCTGACTTAATAAAAACGTCAAAAAAAGGAACCAATCAGCCTCTCTTGGTATTGCCTTACTTTTTACAGAAAAAAGAAATATGTCCGGCACAGACATTAGTTGATTACATTGATAAAACTTCATCATTACGTAGAAATGATACTTTATTTATAGGATGCAAAAAGCCCCATAAAACGGCGACCACACAGACGTTGTGTCGCTGGATAAAGAGTACGCTCCATGCGAGCGGAATCGACGTATCCATATTCTCGGCGCATAGCACGAGACACGCCTCTACATCTAAGGCCCACCAGCTAGGCGTAAATATTGACCTGATCAGAGAAACCGCTGGCTGGTGTAACAATTCAGATACGTTTTTCAAATTTTATCAAAGAAATATAACTAAATATGATCCGTCAGTCTTAGCAAGAGCTATTATTAATAATATAGATGATTAAACGTTGATCAAACTATGTAATAGATTTAAAAAATAACTATCAAGTATCATGTAAAAGTTAATTACGTTTTCGTACTAAGTATACCTATTTATAATATGAACATAAAATACCAACTTATTTATAATTATGTATTATCATAGATACAACATGATTTTGATGATGTGATTAAATATAAGATTGATTCTGATATTGGCGTTGATATTTTCAGAATTATACCTCTCAAAGTCTACATGTGTAAATAAGTAATAGGTTTATTATTTCAGGTTACTAATCTCGAGAACGAAGCACGAGTATAATTGATGATTAAACGAACTTACTTGTACGTGAAGTTCGATCATAATTATACGAAGTGCTTCGTTCGAAGAGATTAGTAAGTCCCTCCCGCCCAACCCAAATCATTCCAAAAATATCAACGATAGACGTTGATTACAGACACTCTAAACTAAATGACAAGCGGAGGTTTAGGGCACGACTACCAACATGGCAAAAAAAAAAAAAAAAAAAAAACTACACTCTTATCTCTCAAAATACAGTGCTATGTGGTGAATCCTGGGTGATACTACATGTGTAAATAAGTAATAGGTTTATTATTTCAGGTTACTAATCTCTTCGAACGAAGCACTTCGTATAATTATGATCGAACTTCACGTACAAGTAAGTTCGTTTAATCATCAATTAAATCTGATTTATCATTCAATGATCGAATTGAAACGTCTTATCGACATCGTTCAATCAATTGCGTTCACTGCACAATTTAATTCATAGTTCTAATTGCCACTTAAAGGTGATCATGAGAACTATGGATCCCATTTGGAACCAACATTAAATGCAAAATTATAAGCACTTTTGTGTAGTTTTGTGAATCAATAAAACATCGTCATGCATATTTGCTTAAAGGCTCCATCAAGCCGTCAGATATTTATTATTGACTACCAGGACATGTAACACATAATAACCTTTATTTGCCCTGAATATCCTTTTAAAAATTGTCCAAATCTGAGTTTCAAAGTCTAGGAAAGTTTAGGGAAACCCACAATTTCTTCATCAGATTTGCCTAGTCATTCTGGGTTAGGCCGCACACGATCATACCAAAATCAACGGCACTTTAGATTACTTTATTAAGGGCCCTTTTATGAAATCAGAGAAAAAAAAACTCCTGACCACGGGGCTCCTATCTGAAACTTTTCAAATATATTTTCGGTATTCTCTCATCATGCGGCACCAACTCAGCTATCAACTTTTCGCCCTGCATATTATGTTTGCTCAACAACCCTCTGGGTTGCCCTACCTTAATGTCATTCTATAGTCATATATATATATATATATATAAGTATTAATACATAAAACAAGCTAACAAAATATAAATATCTTGAGTATTCAACATTAAACAATGGAAAATCTACCGAGAATCCAAAGATACAAAGACACATTGTTCACTGGCCGTCGTTATACGCGTACTTAGTACCTACGTAAACAGAGGCTCAAATAGCAAGCGAGAGAGTAGATATCACTTAGGGCCAAGTCATATTCCTATAACTGGTACACATTCCTTCATGTTGAATATAGGATTTTAATACTGGTGCTGTATCTTCATGCGGAGGTGACATTAGCTTCGTCATATTTTGTTGTGGCTTGTACGATGATTGGAATGCAGTCCCAGCTTTAGTTACTATAAAATATGATAGTCACATGTCACATTTGCGTGTATCGTGTCGTAGCGCGAAGGTTCGTGACGAAAATGCAGTTGCGGCCCCAGCAAAAGAATTCCATGATGTAAGTTGTAGACAGGTTTCTAGCTCATCGTATTATGGTTTCTGCTTCAGCAAGTTTCAATATAAGGCAAATGGCAGGTATATAAAATTTTTCTACAGTTGTAACATTTTCTAGATGTTTAGTTTATTTTTCTAATACCTATTAAGAATTATTTTTGAATGTTTATCAATATGTTACAGCAGGCTTAAAAGCCCGCAGAACCCGCAATAGATAATTTATTATGCTGTCAAATACGCACATTTTATAGATTTCCAATCGTCAAAAATAACAAAATTTAATCTCCTATTAACCCGTTTAGAAAATACCCTTTATACTATACCTACCTGCTCGGAAAGTGCCTTATTACTTTTTAAATGTGAGGCAAAAAGTACGTCATTAAAATTTGTGAAAATTCATTGTTAATGTTGTTACAAACAAAGTAAAGTCCTGTGATTGCTTAATATAATTGATGATTAAACGAACTTACTTGTACGTGAAGTTCGATCATAATTATACGAAGTGCTTCGTTCGAAGAGATTAGTAACCTGAAATAATAAACCTATTACTTATTTACACATGTAGTATCACCCAGGATTCGTATCACCCAGGATTCACCACATAGCACTGTATTTTGAGAGATAAGAGTGTAGTTTTTTTTTTTTTTTTTTTTTGCCATGTTGGTAGTCGTGCCCTAAACCTCCGCTTGTCATTTAGTTTAGAGTGTCTGTAATCAACGTCTATCGTTGATATTTTTGGAATGATTTGGGTTGGGCGGGAGGGACTTACTAATCTCTTCGAACGAAGCACTTCGTATAATTATGATCGAACTTCACGTACAAGTAAGTTCGTTTAATCATCAATTATACTCGTGCTTCGTTCTCGAGATTAGTAACCTGAAATAATAAACCTATTACTTATTTACACATGTAGACTTTGAGAGGTATAATTCTGAAAATATCAACGCCAATATCAGAATCAATCTTATATTTAATCACATCATCAAAATCATGTTGTATCTATGATAATACATAATTATAAATAAGTTGGTATTTTATGTTCATATTATAAATAGGTATACTTAGTACGAAAACGTAATTAACTTTTACATGATACTTGATAGTTATTTTTTAAATCTATTACATAGTTTGATCAACGTTTAATCATCTATATTATTAATAATAGCTCTTGCTAAGACTGACGGATCATATTTAGTTATATTTCTTTGATAAAATTTGAAAAACGTATCTGAATTGTTACACCAGCCAGCGGTTTCTCTGATCAGGTCAATATTTACGCCTAGCTGGTGGGCCTTAGATGTAGAGGCGTGTCTCGTGCTATGCGCCGAGAATATGGATACGTCGATTCCGCTCGCATGGAGCGTACTCTTTATCCAGCGACACAACGTCTGTGTGGTCGCCGTTTTATGGGGCTTTTTGCATCCTATAAATAAAGTATCATTTCTACGTAATGATGAAGTTTTATCAATGTAATCAACTAATGTCTGTGCCGGACATATTTCTTTTTTCTGTAAAAAGTAAGGCAATACCAAGAGAGGCTGATTGGTTCCTTTTTTTGACGTTTTTATTAAGTCAGGTATTTTTATTATGATTTCGTTAGATTTGATTTCAATGTTCTTTATATTGATTTTCGAAAGGGTCTGGACCCTATGGGCCGTAACAAGAGCTAATAAAGTTATACATTTCTTTGTCAGTTGATCTAGCATTAATGTTTCATTAGGATAACAAGTGGCTAAGTGAGATAGAACGCATGAGGTATCCCACGTTACATTGTATCTAGGCATGGGTGGACGTAAACGGAACACACCTTTAAAAAACCTTGTTATTCTTTCATCTTTTGAGACACTAGGTCCCAGTATCAAGGATAGGGCTGCTCTAAAACTATTCAAACTACTGTATTTAGTACCGGCATCAAAAAACATTGTTAGAAATCTCAGTACATCGGTAATCGATGTGGCATAAAAATCAAGGGAATTCTGGACACAGAAATCGAACCATTTTTTATAACAAACATTATATTGTCTGATGGAACTGTCGGCTAAAGAGGCGAGCATTATATGTTCCGATGACTCCGGGACGCTTCTTCGCGATAAGGCTCCCCTGATAAAATCCCTGCAGCCAGGGTAAGATGGTTTTGAATGTTGTTGTTGCTGGAATGATCAAAAACTATATTGTAACTGTCTGATTTAAAAGTAATTAATTCCGATATTAATAAGTTTTTAAACAAGGGGAACCAAGGCTGTGTAGGCCATAAAGGTACTATTACGATGCCTTTTGCTTGATCATTCATGATTTTTTTTAAGGTTTTTAGAATAACTGGAAAAGGCGGAAAAGCATAGAAATACATCTTAGACCAGCTAATTGTGAAGGCGTTTATTGCGAACGCGTCTGGATCTCTATGCCAAGCAATGTATTTTATACATTTTCTGTTACAACGACTCGCAAATAAATCAATACATGGTGTGCCAAACTTTTCAAGTATATAGGAAAACATATTTTCCGTTAAGGACCATTCTATATCTGGATGGTTGCGTCTTGATTCTTTATCTGCTATGGCGTTATCTGCAGATTTAATGTAATACGCATATACAAAAATTTTTCGGGACTCGCACCATTGCCAAATATCCTTTGCTATCTTGGTTAGGTGTGGGTATTGAATTCCACCCATCCGATTGATATAACTAATAGCAGTTGAGTTATCAATGCGTAGAAGTATTTGGCAATCATTAAAGTCCCTTGCAAAAACTTTAAGTGCAAAAAAGGCGGCCGAAAGTTCCAGGTAATTTATATGTTGTTTTTGCTCTGACAACGACCACCTGCCACACGCTGTCTCTGAGCCACACGCTGCACCCCACCCAGTAGTTGAGGCGTCAGAGAATATTTCTACCGAGTAGGTATCATCTTTGATGCGGTTCTCGGGCTTTACTAAGGCCTGTAGCCACCATCTCAGGTCATCGTGTAGGTGATCAGGGATACTCATGTAACGATTGTAATCGTCGTGACCTTGTAAACTAAGGTACTTACAACGTTCTAATTCTTTGGTATAAAGCCAGCCGTATTCTACGGCTGGGCAAACAGAAATTAACAAACCGACTAATTTAGCAAAATCTTTGATTTTGATGCGCTTTAATCTCATAAACGTGTAAATCTCGTTAATTATGCGTTGTTTCTTAAGATCGGGCAAAATAATTAAAAAATTTTGGGAATCAAGAATAAAACCCAAATATTTACATCTCATGGAAGGTTGTAAGCAACTCTTTTCATAATTGATGATAAATCCTAAGGCTGTTAGTAATTTAATGGAAATATTAATATTTTTTAAACAATCGTTATATGAATATCCAATTAAAAATAGGTCGTCTAGATATATAGTAGATATAAAGCCAGCCAATCTGAGCAATGCAACGACGGGTTTCATCAATTTAGTGTAAACATATGGAGCTGTGTTTAAACCGAATGGCAAGACATTGAATTCAAATAACTTATTGTCAAATTGAAAACGGAGATATTTTTTGGAGTCTGGATGGATTTTTAATAAAAAATATGCATCTTGGAGATCACAGGTTGCCATATAACAATTTTTTGTCATCAATTTTACTGCTGTGCGTAAATCCTCCAACTTGAAATGGTCAGTCTGTATATGTTTATTTAGATTTTTTAGATTCAGGATAAACCTTTTTTTGCCATTCGGTTTAGGCACAAGGAAAATACTCGATATAAATTGATTGGCACACGGTGCGCATTCGGATATAGCGCCAATTGTCATGAGATTGTCAATAATTTTGTAAAAATCATTGATCTCAGTTTGTGTCAAAATAGGAACAGAAGGTACATCTTGTTGTGAGACATGTTTAAAGAATTTTATCCTATAGCCTTCAATCCAGGAAAGAACAGTTTTGTCTTGTGTAAGGCGAGACCATTGTCTTGCAAACGACGCTAAACGACCAGCATATTGTACCTCATTTACTGGCGGCGGGTCGGCCGCGGCTGATAGCGCGATGTCCTCGACCAGCTGGCGTGCGGCGGCGGCGGTTGCCGGCTCGCCGGCGGCGGCGGCGGTGGCGCCCTCGCTCCAGCAGGCGGGAAAGGCTGGCGGCTCCTCTGCGGCCCCGACTGCCTGCGAGTCGAAGGGGGAGCCTTCCAGTTTAAACCACGCGAAGTTGATGGCTGAGGTTGAGTGGTCTTCCTATTTTTATCGTAAGCGACTTTTATTTCGGCACCAGATTTCGTCACAGCTTTGGCAGTCTTCAATGTTTCAGCCAGGGTCTCTCCGAAAAGATACTTGTCTATCTTTGTCTGCATCAAATGGTCGTTAATGTCTTTCTTTAAAGACGACAAGGCAAAATAACGCCTTTTGACTGAGTCTGAGTGTAACGTGTCACACATTAGCTTTGCCGCATCCATAAGTTGTTTCAAAAGGGCCTGGTCTTTGTCCTTTTCTTGCATTTTAGTTGTTATGATGTTACTCAAACAGGCCAAGGCAGTACCAACCTGTTTTTGCCTGTTTTCTATTCCCTTGTCGCGTTTCACGCTTGCTTCGGGCAAGGCAGCCTTTATTTCCGGATTGAGCATCGGTGGAATTATTCTAGGGCAGTTGGCCGGTGTCAAGTGCTTTTTCCCTAATTCCTTCCGCACGTCGTTGTCCAGTCCATTGACAATTAAATGCTCTAGGCGGTTGGCTAGGCCAACGTGAATATCTTTGCCATACTCGGTGGTTTGTGTGGGATCATCACCTAGTATGTCGATCAAGTCATCATCGGGGGTAATAGCTACATCGCTTGCGGTGGCAGCGATTGCGCAAGGCTCAGCGACCGGGCAAGGCTCAGCGGCTTGCGGGTGCGGCGGCGGGGGGGACGGATGCGACAGCGGGTCTGGCTGTGGCACCAGCGGCGGCGATAGCGTGCGTGGTTGCGGCGCGGGGGACGGCGCAGGGGCTGGCGCGGGAGACGGCGCAGGGGGTTGCGCGGGGGACGGCACAGGTGGCGGCGCCCGCGACTCCGTTGTCTCATCTGACGAGACGGCCCGCACAATTGATGCCAGTCTAGGTCTTGCAATATTATTGTAGTCATCGTCCGAGAAGATGTCCATTGAGAGTTGTCTTGCTCCTGCAAGTCAAGGAGAAAGGTTGCAATTCCATTGAATTGAACGTCTTTCCTAAACTGAATGGTAGATGTTGCAATTCCAATGAATTGAACGCACCATAGTAGATAACGATATGAACAGCCCTTTGTACTGTTCGAGTTCGAATAAAAAGTAGGAAGGTATGTGTCAAATTCCAGTGAATTCAACGAACCTTTTGTTTATGTATTGCACGGCCAAGAGCTTTGTTTATGTTACGCCTGTAATTTGTAGCAATAACAAATATTATAACATACCTTCATAGCTATGCTCCGATAGCATGGAGTCCTCTCGGGATGACGGTGACATTGAAAAACGTTGCCGCTCAGCACGTTTTAATTCTTTCTCTAGTTTACGAAACTTCTTTTTTAACTTTTTGATGTTATCACACTTATCACGCTGCCTCTTCGGCATTTTTGTTTTGTTATCACTTAAAAGTCCGTACCGACGAGAAAAGAGGTGTGCAGTGGTGAAGCACTGTAACGTGAATGACAAGCGGAGGTTTAGGGCACGACTACCAACATGGCAAAAAAAAAAAAAAAAAAAAAAAAACTACACTCTTATCTCTCAAAATACAGTGCTATGTGGTGAATCCTGGGTGATACGAATCCTGGGTGATACTACATGTGTAAATAAGTAATAGGTTTATTATTTCAGGTTACTAATCTCTTCGAACGAAGCACGAGTATAATTTACATACCTATTTTCATTCACGAACGCTTCGGAAATGCTATTCTTCAATTTCGAGCGTTTGTGCAAGTAGCCAACTAAGAAATAATAGAATATCAGATAATAGCCATTAAAAGGACTGACAGTTGGCAATTTAATCTCTAGTCGGTCGGAGTTGGTCTTCCATGCCGTTCCGGTTAAACAAGCCACTGTTAGACAGGTCAGATTTACGTACCTATTGTTCAGGTAAAGATAAGCGAAGGCACTAAACAGGATTGTGTTTCGATTTGACGGCTTTGATAGCTTTGACAGGAATCCAATGCTTTGGCACCAATCCGTAGCTCTATTGTTGTGAATCAAACACAACCTCAAATGTATCTAAGTACTTCTATTAAATCTGATACATTAGACTAATAACAGAGATTTCTCCCGACTAAGTATATGTATAAGGTCCCATTAAAATAGAATACAAACTTTTAGAAATCATTCAGACCACCAAAATAAGGACGATGGTAAAAAAATATGTAAGAAAAACCCATTAGATAAGACAAATAAACAAGACAAATAATCAGCTAAAGAAAATACACCAATGTGCCGGCAATTTATTATTGTAGGTCAAAATACTTGCTTTAATCAGTGTTTTTTTTTTGCTTGGATATCTTTGGTTAGACGTACCGAGTTGTATTGACATACAAATATTGAGAATGTAAATTTGGAAAATGCTGAAATAATCCTCAGATATTTTAAGTGTGGTGTGATTGAGTAAATACGCAATTCTGAATTTCGGTAATTCGATTCCCATGCATTTTTATTTGGAAAAGCAAATAAATTTCGTAAAAAAATATTTTTACAGCAGTAGCAGATATTGAGATACTGTATAAGTTTATAAATAAAGCTATGGTCATTATAAATTACGTACTTCTATAAGAATGGAGCATTCCAGAATCTTTACTGTTCATTTAAAATCGTGTTCTTCGCATTAATAATAAAAAAAGTCCGGCCAAGAGCGAGTCGGGCTCACACAATTGCGATTCCGAACCAAACAAAATCAAAATATTTTACCGTGTGGTGCCGGACTTAAAGAATAGCACCACCCTACTTCCCGTGGGTGTCGACCGTGGGTGGCGACCCAAAGGGCAATGAAAAGGTCTATGCTTGGAGTTTCACTGCGTGATCGATTCAGAAATGAAGAGATCCGCAGGAGAACTAAGGTAACCGACATAGCCCGATGAATTGCCAAACTTAAGTGGCAGTGGGCAGGGCACATTGCTCGCAGAACAGATGACCGAAGGGGCCGAAAGGTTCTGGAGTGGCGACCGCGTACCGGAAGTCATAGCGTTGGAAGGCCTCCCGCAAGGTGGACCGACGACCTTGTGAAGGCCGCAGGAAGTCGTTGGATGCGAGAAACACAAAATCGGTCGAAGTGGAGGTGCTTGGGTGAGGCCTATGTCCAGCAGTGGACGTCTTTCGGCTGAAATGATGATGATGAAACCTACATGGGCACTTATGAAACGTCAAAAGTTAGGTGCACGGTTCCAATTGGTCGTTTCCTATGGAGAAGAGCCGGCAAGAAACTCCATGGTGAGCAGTCTGTGGAACGGTCGCTAACTTGCTGTAATTACTGTAATTCGAGTGATTAATAATCCTGCGCTAGCTCCTAAACTATATATCTAAATGACATAGTTTCAAGGGAAAAAAAATCTTAAAACTATTATTATCATCTGGTAAGTATTACATCTACATGATAATTATATAAAAAGGCCTTTGGAAGTAGACGCCTATTATTGTTTTTTTTTTCCTGTAACTTTAAGTGTCGCAAATGACCATTTTCCTATAAAATATAAAGAAAAAAAAGACGGGTTGCACTCCGGGAGTGCCGACAGAAGTGAAAACTTGAACATTAACGTTGAAATAAATCAATTATTAATTTAATTAATATAACTCATTTTTTTTCACTATTTCTGCGTCACTTTTTTCATTAATAGATGCACTTTGTTCAATTTCCATATTTTAAACACTATAATTATACACGAATTTTACGATTACACAGCAGTGTGGCTACTACACAGACGGTCGAGCCATCAGCTGTCCATCCATCCATCGATCCACTTCCACTTCCACTTCGACTTCCACTTCGACTTCCACTTCGACTTCCACTTCGACTACCACTTCGACTTCCACTTCGACTTCTACTTCGACTACCACTTCGACTTCCACTTCGACTTCCACTTCGACTTCGACTTCCACTTAGACTTCCACTTCGAATTCCACTTCGACTTCCACTTCCACTTCGACTTCCACTTCAACTTTGACTTCCACTTCGACATCCACTTCCACTTCGACTTCCACTTCGACTTCCACTTCGATTTCCACTTCGACTTCCACTTCGACTTCGACTTCCACTTCGACTTCCACTTCGACTTCCACTTCCACTTCGACTTCCACTTCCACTTCGACATCCACTTCGACATCCACTTCGACTTCCACTTCGACTTCCACTTCGACATCCACTTCGACTTCGACTTCCACTTCGACTTCCACTTCGACTTCCACTTCGACTTCCACTTCCACTTCGACTTCCACTTCCACTTCCACTTCCATCCATCCATCCATCCATCCATCCATTGTGTCCGTGTGTCACTTCAATTCGGTTGGCGCCGCCGTAGAAAGAGAGGGGGGGGAAATCTCTCCTGACGGTCACGTGTCCTGACGCGATGTCCTGACGCGAGTTTAACATTTTTTACCCATAACTAAAAGTGTGCAACGCCGCTAAAGAAGTTTACATTTCAAAAAAGAAATATGTTTTTTAATATGGATAAATATCTTTTAAACTATTTTATTATTTATTTTTTATTGAAACCTACTTGGTTAAAGGGGTTGCGTTGAGTTGTATCTTCAATACCGCTAAACCAAACATTTTAAAAAGTATTTTTAGAATACATAAAGAAAGAACTTTTAAGTATCTAATACGGTAAGTATGGCAATTAAAAGTTTTTTTTGACGGTCCATTTGACCACCCAAATAAATCTGAAAAAATAATATTTCTTGGCCTTTGACTATAATAATACTTCGACCCGTATGCGACGTCATTGAGGCCTAACATCACGCCGAAATTCAAATTCGTGTGTTGCATAGATCTCGAGAAAATCTTCTTTGTCAGACGGACAAAAAAGTGCTGGTAGGTAAAGGTTCCGTTTTTCCAATTTGAATCAGAACCTTAAAAACGGGTTCTCAACACAAAATAACACTCTTCGCTAAAGAATGACTCGATATAAAGGCAGATCACATATGTTTATTATAAGAAAATTTAGCTGAAGATTTAAAGAGGCTACTAAGAGTTGCGGCGTCGAGCATTCACAATAGCCCATTGACTGAAGGTGTATCGAGAGCCTCTTCCTTTGGCTCGCGATTGACACTTGGTCTGAGCACAGCTTTTCTTCTAATGACTTGAAATATTGACTCTCAATAAAGTGTTTGAAAACTCTTCATTAAGATTGCTTTATAAATAAAATGGAAGTTTTTTTTTCGAAAACTTTATTGATTAGAGGAATACACTACGTAGATACAGTGTTTCCGGATAACGTGCGGGCATTATTTATGAAATGGTATAGAATTAATGAATGTCCAAAGAATTCTCATTTTGATTTTTTCCTATAAATACTAATCGATATGATAAATAGAGTAATGTGGCCTAGCCCAGTTGCGGCGAACAACTTGGGTGTAGCGCCCGCTTTGCTCGCTCGGCTCGTCCGTTGTTGATCACTGTTCTAATCTAACCTAATCTAGGTAGAGCTGCCTTGGCTTGCTGACTGCGGCTCACTTAAACGGTAGGTACAGATCGTTTCTAACACTTTGAAGCAAAAACTATGTCTTTCTTAAAACAACGTGTATAAACGGCTGCGGCTTATACCAATTCCTTCAAGCTGCGTCATCGCGCCGTATCACTTTAAATTTTCGGACTGCTAGCGCCACCACGAATTATACTTACGATCCTTAAACTAACCATTGTATCATACATTACATATAATTCGAATACATGAATTAATTTTAGACTATTTATTCCAGGATTTTACGTGAAAATCCCGAAAATTTGGTACTTAATTGCAAGTTTAGTTAAAATTTTCAACTTATTAAGATTTTTCCCGAATTCCGGGAAAAAAAATGTCGTCGTAAGGAAGTCTCCACTTTCTGTCTCTGTTCTCCGAAGTTTAGGTAAAAATATAGTCAGCCTATTGCGGTCACTGTTAGTAAGACCAGAAAGTTAAAAGAAGTTAAGTAAGTAAAGTACTCCCTCTCACTGAGAGGAGGCCTGTGTCCCAGCAGTGGGAACATTATAGGCTGATTATGTGTGTTATGTAAGTAAGTAAAGAAGGCGAACATCATTCAAGGATGATCCTTTTTTTTCGTAATTTTACTACGCGATTGATTTTGGTGCACATAATACACCTTTACAATGTGGCTTAATAAAATGGCTTAGTGTATAGGCGGATATGACAAAATTATAGGGTACTTATTCGTTGTTTTCCATTTGGCTACAGAACCCTAAAAAAGGAGCAACACATTTCATCTAAAAACTTTTTAGTTCTATTAGAGTTTCACGTGGATAAAGTCTGTCGGAACTATTATTGATTTCATTATTAACTAGAATGCGATGTGAGAGTAGATAAAATATAATTAATTTACATCAACCGTATTTGTGGTTTATTGTTTATTTAGCATACCATATTCATATGTCAAAAACATTGACCTATCGAGTATCGATGTTGGCACAAGAATTTAATTTAAAATAATGTTTTATTATGTAAGCCGATATTGGCATACTCGATGCGGGAGGCCAATAGGTCATAGTTGTAGGAAGTAGACCGCTGTGGACTCGTTTCCTGCCGCTGCCAGTAGTTATCTGCAGATACTTGTTGTGCTGCCACCCAGTGCCGCCGGAACACGTTATCGACTTACTACTTCTAACGTTTCTACATTTGTATAAACGACGGGTTGATAGCAGATTTTAATAAAAATATATTATAATATTGTTAATTAGAAAAGTCTCCACTAAATATGTACTTAGTTCACCCATTGTATTGAAAACCGAGTCTGTTTTTATATCATCCTAAAATTGAAAACATAGTTTTTCGTAGAGCCCACGTTTTACAAAATTCGTCTATATTTTACCTATGTAATGTTAGTTAATATACAGGGGCGTCTGATGGTCATTGGAACTTGTACTGATAAAGTGACAAAATAAGTATAGGCCTACATATTTTTACTTTAATGGCTAGAATACCTGCACTAAAGCTAACTTTGCTGCCCACAAATGAAACGAAATCTACAATAAACACGACGCATCTCGTAGGTATTGTTAGATATAAGAACTCAGACGCCCACACAATAACATTCACACGATAATGTTATCTACAAGTTTATAAATACACCACATCTATTCTATGGTGACAAGTGTCACGTGTCCGTTATCTACGCCATTGTTCAATAAAACGTCTCGATAAAAAACTGCAGCGCGCACACAGAACGATATATTTATACTACTACACCTACACCGACATGAGCTAAATGACGTACTGCGTAGTGACGCTATTTTAGCAACGGACTTTGAGTTGACTCTTTGATTTGTTTTAATTGCAACTTTTTAGAGTGATACGTTTATAGGTAGAAATAGATAGCCATGCCAATCTATTCCGCTCTAGTAGGAAGACAATTCGTTGCGAGAAGCCTATTGTAAACTTTGTGTGCTTATTCTGCTTTGTGGGGTGTGTATTGCCGGTGCTACACTAACGGGAAGCGCCGATAATTATCGCGATACGTTATGGCTGCACTTACGATTAACGAGTCATCGCGATAATTATCGGCGTTTCCCGTTGGTGTGGCCCGCGCATAAGTAAATCTAAGAAACTAAACACTCACTTCTAGTGGTAGTACCTATTCATTTGAATGTGGGTATAATTCCGATGACAATACAAAATGATTGCACCGTTGTGGTCAGGTAACCGAATCCTTGAATGGCTACCTACTTACTTAGAAAAATCCATTGAGTTAGGACTCATTAGATTTGTTTAGGCTGCAGTTCATTTAATTCTGATGACAAACACCTGAGGATGGACCTTGACGGCATAAAGAAACCTTTAAAAAATTTAATCGCAGTAAATTAGGTGGTGTTTATTTTACTGCAATCATATTCTTAAAGTTGGTTAATTATACCAATTTAGGATAAATGTATGAGCCAGGAATATTTTAGTTGTAATATGAGATGGGCCTTCTTAATCGTCTTACACCTCACACTTGCCACTTTCAATGAGAAATAAACTGACTGTCTGCCACAAGTTCATCGACCAATGTCTGCAATCTAGTCTAGACTCAAAAGCTAAGCGCGATTTTCGTTACTTCACGCACTTTATGTACTTGTATTAATATAACCGTGTATATAATACACGTACCTAATATAACACGGATATATTAGGTACGTAAATGGGTACTTATTCTCAATGTTTATTACTTATAGCTATTAAAATTAATCTTCCCCACCAGTAACTCCTTACGTTACTTTAATAGACATGCCGTTGTTCCTGAGTAAGTAGGTGTAAGTGCCTACAGCAAGATGATTGTCATACTGGGTATAAAATTAAATATGAGGCGTTGTTGTGTTCGAAGTTCAAGATAGAGTGGAATGAAAACATATTATGCTGTTAGCGTACATAAATAACTCATACAGGCAACATAGTATGGTACTACTTACTATATTTCTATGTTTAAGCGCAAATAATGCATCGAACTTTTTAAAGTTTATATTCAGGCTAGCTGTTGCCCGCGGCTTCGTCTGCGTGTAATTTGTATATTAGCCTTTCTTAATCCGAATTTCGGGCGGTGGTTAGGCGTGAAAAGGTAACAAGCAGAGTCACTTTCGCATTTATAACATTTACTAGTTTTTGCCCGCATCACGCATGTAAAATGGCTTATTTTATGCACTAGTTGTACAATCTACAAAATGCGTAAGTAAATATATATTTAGCTTGAAATTAGTCGCTGAGAAATCTACTCGGAAGTAGCGCTCGGCGGCCGTTGCCGCGGCACCGCTCGCTCGGCTCTTGCGCGGTTGGTCACAGTTCTAACCTAACCCATTTGGTCGGGCTGGCCTGGTTTAGTTACTGCGACCATTTCGGCTCGTGCATGGTAGATCGCAGTTCCAACCTAACCTATGAACTGCCGAACTATTTACCTGACTGCCCATTTCAACATTTTTACTACAAATTCATTTATTATATTACCTACTTGAGTAATTTTTGAGTCGCAGGATTAAATAACCGATTAATTTTCTTTTTATTACTGTTTATGTTTATTTACCCATAAATAACAATTTAAAAGTAAAATGACTGCCAGTTATTTTTCTACCCATAAATAACATTTAAAAAATAAAATTACTGTCCGTTATTTTTTCAACTGATCATAATACTATTATAATACGATTTATTCTGGTCTGAACCCCCTTTTTTTTTTCGCTGAGAAATGCATTACGCATCATGGGGGACGAGACGGGGTATGTGGGACTCCTGTCGGAATGACACCGACAGTATACCCACTAAAACTCAGCGGTGTTCCCGCATGATCCCCTGAGCCAATCTCTCTAATGTATAAATAACATTTGTTAAAATGATTAAAAAGACAATGTTCAAAATGGCCCTGTGCAATGAAGAGTTTGAGAATATACGATAATTAATCGCCTATTTTATTATATAAGTTGCAAATACTTCTGTATCACGGACTAGCTGTATTCCAAAATGTATTTTTAATAGAATTTAATGCGACTAATAACATTACATCGCCATCTTCACCTATGTCGTGTCAAAAAAGTGAAATAGGGATGTCCGATCAATTATAATCGATCGATTGAATTATTAATCGATCGATTGTGTTTTTTTTTCTAAAGTGTAGTTTTAAAAACCTAATAAAATACTTTATGAATGCAGTCTTTAAGAATAATATTATACAATAATCAAAACTTCTTTATTTCTATACAATCATTCAAACTAATTCATTATTTACGACAATTAATACAAAAATAACGCTCCTTTTGCGGTTCATTAAACGAAAAAAATACTTATTTTTACTAAACACATCCCAATTACCTAATGTTTTATTTAAAAAACAATATTGCAAACTAGATACAGATGTTATTATATATTATTATTACCAGTATAGAAGAGTGTTGTTATATATAAAATAAACCATTGTCATACATACTTGTAATGTTTATATGACAAAGTAGATGTAACAGACTGTAATAATTTAAGACCACAGTAAATCATAATCGAAAAATCGATTAATGGTGTCGTATTACATCCCTAGTTTTGCCGGTGAACGTGTCATTGTTACCAATGGCACAAAGGCCAAAAAGCCATGCCATAAAATTATAAAAAAAAGTCATTGTTACCACAATTGAGAGTTACAGTTTCTCTTAAAAATTACTCAGAGCTATGAAAAATCATGGTAGGTACCTACATTTAATATTCGTTGTTATGGTTAGATTATAACCTCAAAATCTGATACTTTTTTTGAAATATATCTTTTCTGCAGCTAGTCCGCTATAAAAACAAGATCTTTTATGAGTCTCCAAATGATAGAGAATACAATACATAATTATCCGATGCTCTTGGCTCCAGGGCCAACAATGTATGGACGCAGAGCAATGTCCTTTAGATCCATGTTTTTCCATACATTTTCACTTTCACCCTATTATTAATATAGTAAATATGAAATAAATAGATGCGGTCAAGAAAGGCTAAACTCTTTTAGTAGGCTATACTTATCTATTTCATTCGTGTTCATTTCGACTCCATTGGTTTCTGGGGTCCCTATTCCCTGGGCACTAGACTAAAAAGCCCATAAAAAGCTACAATCTTTAAAGTGTAACATTGTCAATTAGCAAATGTAATTTTCTTGTGTTTTAAAAGTGTATGTTGTTATTTTCGTTTCAGAGGAGCGGGCGGAGGGGGAATGTTTGGTGACGTTAATATCTCAGCCATTTTGGATTCGCTAAGTGTAAGCTACGACAAAAGAGTGAGGCCGAATTATGGAGGTTTGTATGACTGGATTTGTTTTTCGATATGTGATAATAATCATGTTCTTCTGCTTAGCTTTGCGGAGTGTGAAATACTTATGGAAAAACATAACCCTCCTAAAAATATTGTTACATTTTACCCGACTGCATCAGATTGCAGTGAGGTAAATTATCTACACGGATTTTTAAAAAAAGGAGCCACGAGTGGCTTTCCTTGAGTTCTCGGTATGGATACGTTACTGTAAAAGCCCGAACTGCGGTAAATCTTAGGATTTACCGGTAAATCCTAAGATTTACCAAGTACCTCACCGGTAAAAGTCCGAATTGTTCTATAATAATCTTTAATTTCGAACTTTTACCGCAGACACCGGTAAATGTCCGAAATCAAAGATTGAAATACACTCGAGAGCAATGAATTAGGGTCACATAAAGATACCTGAAAGTCTCGGAAACAAAGAATGCTAGCTTAATGAAATAAATTGTGTTTTATAGACAATCAAATGTTCCTTAAATGAAAGTATTAAAATTTATGTGTCGCTTTCTATTATATTCATAAAAAGTACATAAACAAAAAAAAAACAATCTCATCTTATAACATAAATAGAAAAGCAAATTTTTTTTCGAGCACTTTAATTTTTTGTTTAAGTTTTAGTTCTTTGTATTACCCCCACGCGCTGTCATCATTGTGGTTAGGTGGCTTGGCATGCAGTACACCAAGTTTCTTAACGATGTTGGGGAATATTCTCTCATTCCTCTACGAGCGCAACTTTTAGCTCTTGAAGCGTGATCGGGGAAGGGTTTCGGTGTCTCACACATCGTCTGAGCTCGTCCCAAGCATACTCGATTGGGTTGAGGTCCGGGCTGCGTGCTGGCTAGGGTTGAGTGAAACTTTTATTTTTTTATTTGCGCTATGGCATACCCGCAAAAAGCTGCGTGATAGCCACAATAAGCAAAAGCGAAAATATTTTTTGTCTAGGTTTATATTTACCTAAAGGAGCCCGATACGACAAAGTTTTGAAATCCGAAACTTGTCAATGTTCGATAGTGCAAAACCAAATGCTAAACTTTAGAAAAAATCGTAGAAATTGTTTTTCTTTTGTTTTTGAATAAATCGGTTGACTTGAGTGCTTTGTCAGTAGTACAGTTTGTCAGTAATACAGCCCGTATGGAGTGGCCAGCACTGCTCGCCACTCCATACAGTTAATGTTCACTCCTTGAAGGTAGTCATTCACAATTTCACCAGTATGAGGCCGGGTATTGTCATGCATAAAGATAGCATCCTCTCCCAAATTGACCATAAATGGACTAACGTATTCGTTTAGGTTTTCTTCCACCTATCTTTCTCTAGACATATTGCCTGATTTGTGTTATTTTTTCTGCATTTTATTTTTCTAAAGCATGTTAAACATGTTTTAAGACTTGACTAATAACAATAGCAATGTTGAATAAATAGTTTCTGATTATTAACTGCATTGTTTTACTCTGAAAACTAACATTTACCGGTGTCTGTAGTAAAACCTAAGAATTACCGACTGAATGCCGGTAAAAGTTAGAAATTGATGATTATTATAGAATAATTCGAACTTTTACCGGTGAGACTGGCTAAATGAAGAAAATTTAGAAATAAAATGAAGACTTCATTCACAATCCCGCCTCGAGTGCAATGTCAAATTCTCACTCGTTTCAAATGACGTTTTTCAACACACTTGTGGGGAAAAATTATAAAAAGCCATGCGAATTAATTTTTTTCGAGCACCCACTTTTCATTTTGGAGAAGAGGCACTGACTTGAAGCCGCCAAATAGCCATAAATCAAATATAAAAACTGAATATTTTTGACAGCAAATAAATGTTAATTTGTGTTCTATAAACATTAATTTGCTGTCAAGAACGAATAATTTGATGAAATAAATGTTTACTTATCATATTTATTTATTTACTCAGTTTATATAGTCACAATTAAGTAAGACATGAAAGCGCTCATCTCTAGCATCTATACAGTTATTAGGTGCGCACTTTCCCGCACTAGTCCGGCAATGCAAAATAAAAATCACATGTGGTAAATACACTGCATGTCCGACTTAAAATCGTTGCAATAAGAGCCACTGTACGAGTATGCCTGTTAAAAAAACCTTTTGTGGGGTCAGGGTGTTAATCCAAATGATTTGCCGAGGAAAATGTCTTACGTCTTAATGTTAATCCTCCTGCCTGCCATCATCTGTCACTCATACTTCCACTGAGTGTTGACACGCTGATCTATCAATCCGATTCTAATAATACTGCCAGTCGTTCAACCTCACATTCTCATACTCAGCCGTCTACGGTACGGTACGTAATACGGTTTTTACCTCTGAGTACCTGTTACTAAAATGTAAGTAACAAACCATTAATACATTATCTTATATCAACAAGATGCAACAATAATGGGGTTGAACGACATTGGTCAAGTCTGATATTCGGCAAATCGGCAATTCGTCAAGTTTGATATTGGTCAAAGCTGTAGTTCGTGAAATCGTCTGTTTGTCCAATTATGAAATTTGCCAAATACGCTATTGGTCAAGTAATTTAAGTACGTTTATTCAATTCATATTTATTTACATAGAATTCATATCCAACACAACTGTTTTAAACACTTTGCCGCATCTAATTTTCCACTCAATAATTTTTCTATTTTAGCATCTTTTATGATGTTAGATGTTTTCCTCTGCTTCTCACCTTCTCATTTAACTTTATTTAAATAATATTTCGCTTCTTTTTTTAAGACACTTATGTACATGAAAATATTATGTTTTTCTTGTACTTTAATCCCTAATCTCCGATGCCAAGCCTCGACTGCGTTGGTGGGACGATGGCGTTCATTTGCACAACACCACATATCCTGAGAAACCCTTTTTTGCCATTGCTCAGTAAAATATTTTTGAAAATTTTCCGCCCTACTATCATTTTCTGGCATCATCTCAAGTATTGCCAACCATCCTTCAGGAATATACTGATAGGGCAGTAACGCAGATTTGTGGTTAGTCTAACAATTTTTTTCAAATTGACGTCTGTCATTATTCCAAGTGCTTTTGCTTTTTTGTAAATTGCTTGATTAAAATGAAAAAAGCAGCCTTTGACAAGAACATCAGGGAAAATGCTTTTTGCAGCGTTAATTATTGTCATTTCGCAATCACATTTTAGAAAATTCACATCAAGCTTGAATTGAGAACGCAAAACCGAGAATACTCTCTCATAGGTTTGCTGAGTTTTATTAGGTAATAGGCAAAAAATATGGGAATAATATTGGTGGTTGCTCTTGTACTACCCACGTCTACGTGTATTGATAAAAGTTAAAAAAAGGTCGCGGTACGGTTTTAAATGTGCCATCTACGAAAATCAAATCCGTATTTAATGCTATTTCTATACCCTCAGCTGTATCATAAATGAAGAATTTCGGTAGATCGTCTTCGCTTTCATAAACCAAAAAATCATTTGAAATAATATCTGGAAATTTGACCGTATCAGAGACGATCTCACCCATAGTCTCTTCAAAAATTTTACTTACTGATTTCCTTCTTAACTCTTTCTCTGCATTTATTCATCAAATTCTTATCGAAGTTAGGCTTACAGGTATGTCCGCTTTCCCTCAGAATTGACCCAGAATCACTGCTTAAAGTTATGGATCCATTGCACTCGCTTCTATTTACGCAACGCCAGATTGTAGTACCGTTTTTGTTTGTTGAGTTAAAATGGAATTGATATCCTGCTCGTAATAGTTTCTTTTTGCCTTTTTCAGTGTCTGTAAATGTTAATACAGAATCACTGCCTTTACTAGTAGAAGCCATTAGGTATAATATATTTCACCAAACCGAAGACACGAAAATAAAAATATAGGTAATTATTTTTGTCATTTACAAATAACGAAATGTCACATACTAGACGGAAAAACAAATGACGGCATACTATTCTATTTAGCCAGCATTTTCCGCCTAGGTCCTACCTAACTTAACAGAAACAGATTCAAAGGAGGTAACAATCGAAACAAATTAAACCTCAGAATACTCAATTACTACTTACTACACTTTCATGATGTAAATAGGAACTTACGGCAGGTGGCTTTTCCTTTTGTAAGTTCCTACAAGTAAGTTATGTGAATTCAAAACCCATGTTTTCATCGACTGACTACATGGACTTGACCAATAGCGTATTTGGCAAATTTCGTAATTGGACAAAAAGACGATTTGACGAACTACAGCTTTGACCAATATAAAATTTGACGAATTGCTGAATTGACGAATATCAGACTTGACCAATGTCGTTCAACCCCAATAATGCAATATTTTGCTCTCCACACCCACAGAGTCAATGACGAAGTCTGGCCAAGATTTCATTAAATCAGAGGCGGCGGAGGTTTTATATTGTCCTTCAGCTTGTGGATCCGCTTTTCCCGTCGTACTTGTTGCTTGTTACGGTCATGAATTATACATATTTTTATCATCATACAACGTGATACTGACATGTGAATTGTAATAAACGTAAGATTTGAATTCTGCAGGCTACCCTGGCGCTTCCGCCTTATAGCTATTTTGATGCAAGGGTGGAAAATGTTGTGCAATGAAAAATGCGCACAATTATCAAATGACGTTTTTCAATACACAAGGGCATTAATAAATAAAAAACGAACTTATTTTATAAATAAAATATTTAATTAATTATTTAAACAAACTTCCTTTTTAACAAGGAATAGATACTGCACAACGTGCTGGGTTTGTATTTATTTGCCAGAAAATTATTAGGCATTTTTGTTGTTGATCCACGGTATGAAATTTAAAAAAAGTCGCTACGTATTTTCCCTTTGATTTTGATAGCTACAGGCTACCGCCTGTTTGGCGCCGACTCAAAATTACTTATAAATACTTACATTACTTTAAGAACTTATTTATTAAGGTTATATAAAAAAGGTTTATTATTTTTTGCTTTTCAGTTTTTTCGGAGGTTTAATTTTTTGTTAAAAAGTTTATTATTTTAAATTGTCTGGGAATCTTTTCCAATTCTTCTTTCCAAATACCGAATTTAAATTTATTTAGAGCCAAAACGGCCCAACCAGCCGTTCTCAAGTGTTGCGCTTACCAGTGAACCACATTTCATTTTTATTTATACAGGATGAAATTGAGTACTTACGCCAAGTCGAAATAAGAGATGCAGTAACTGTTTTTTTTTTTTTTGTTTTTTTTTTCCGTTAGCCTGTACTGTCCCACTGCTGAGCAAAGGCCTCCCCCATTTTCTTCCACTTCTCCTTGTGCTGTGCTTTCTCCGTCCAGTCGGTTAGGAATGAGTCTAAGTCGTCACGCCAGCGTTTCTTAGGCCTGCCTCGGTGACGACGCCCGTCTTCAGGCACCCACTGTGTCACGACTTTGGCCCATCTGTCTGGATGCATCCTATAAGTGTGACCCGCCCAGTCCCACTTCAGCCTCGCAGACTTGCCACCAACATCAGCGATACCTGTCTTGGAGCGTATTGTGGTGTTGCGAATTTGGTCGGTGAGTTTAATCTTTAAGATACTACGCTCCATCGCTCTTTGGCAAACCTTGAGTTTGGACTTCTGAGCCTCTGTCAAAGACCAAGTCTGAGCGCCATAGGTTAGGATAGGCAGGATACACATGTCGACGAGCTTACGCTTTAGTGAAATAGGAAGGTCGCCCTTCATTAGCGCCTTCATGGACCAGTAGCTCCTCCACGCATTTTCGACTCGACGGTCGATCTCTTTGTCCTGTCTGTTGTGGAAGGAAACTAGCTGGCCCAGGTAGATATATTCATCGACATAATGTATTTCCTGCCCATCGACCTCGACCTTATAGTTGGTGGCATTGGTCATGACTTTAGTCTTTGATTGATTCATCGTCAGTCCAACTTCAAGGCTTGCAGTGCTCAGTTCTTGGAGCATTTGTTGCAGTCGATCTGCTGTAGATGCAAAAAGAACGATATCGTCTGCAAAACGAAGGTTTGACAGCATTTTATCGCCGATTGGAATACCCTTCGTTGCCCATGTGTCTGCGAGTTTTTTGAATATCTCTTCCAAAGTGCTCGTAAATAGTTTAGGAGAGAGCGGATCACCCTGTTTTACCCCTTTGTCTATTTTGAATGTTGTGCCTATGGAATCCAGTTTAACGTTGGCTGTACTATTATTATAAATAACCTTTAGAAGATCTATGTAGGTTTCCTCTATATCTTGACTTCGTAAGGCTGAAAATATTGCGCTGTGTTTAATACTGTCAAAAGCCTTTGTGTAGTCTACGAAAGCCAGGTATAGAGGTTTTCGAAATTCTGTGTGTTTTTCTATTAACTGATTTAAAGTTTGAAGATGGTCTGTGGTAGAAAAACTTGAGCGAAATCCTGCTTGTTCCGGTGGTTGATGCGAGTCTAATTTTGCATCTATGCGATTGTGAATGACCTTGATGAATGCTTTATAAATATGTGAGACTAAGCTAATGGGCCTGTAGTTGTTTATATTGGACTTGTCTCCTTTCTTATGAAGAAGAACAATGTTTGAGTGGCACATCTGGGTTGGGAGCTTACCTGACTGTAAAATTGCATTAAATAGGTTTGTGAGGTGTGGGAGTAGTGTGGCAGATCCTAGTTTTAAAGCTTCAGTTGTAACGCCATCTTCGCCAGGGCTCTTATCGTAGTGCATTGTCTTTAGTACTTTGTCTACTTCATATCCCGTTATGGGAGGGATATCCTCTTGACAACTGTATCTATTTTCTGTTAGTAATTTTGAATTGTCTGAATAAAGAGAGCTGTAGAATTCTGTGCAAATTTCTATAATTTTTTGCCTATTGTGATGTTTGGTTCCATGTGTGTCCAGTAAACTATTAATCCAAGGTTTGGTTCTGGAAATTCCCTGTTTTGCTACTCTTAAAGAACGGTGTTTTTGTAAGGCCACTTTAACTAAATGGGTATTCAAGTTTCTTATATCTGTTCTTATAGCTTTCTTAACCTGCTTATCTATTAATCTATGCTGTTCTGACCCTATTTCGTGCATGTTTCTCTGCTCAAGCAAGCAACGTGTACTTATTGTAAGCTTTGTATTCTTCTTCCCCTTCATTTTCATGCTATTTTTTTTTTTTCATTCAGTAACTGTTACATAATCATTATAAATTGCCATTTCCCAAATCGTGTAATTATTGTCTTAGATAGTGCAAACTATGTTATGGACAAAACGCTTGACTACGCGCACGTCTCTGTATCCCTTTCCCTAAATGACATGCTCTGAATTTTTTTTTATAACACGTTGAATTAGATATTTTAATTTGGCGCACCGATTCAATTTCATTCTGTATAAATAAATGTAGAACATGTATGTTCGTAAGTCTCTCGCACAGCCCAAACCTCTAAAGCTTGAAAATTGAATTTTGGACAGTAGTTATAGTTTAAAAAAAGGATTTTGCGAAACTTAACCCTTAACGGGGTTAAAAGGGGGTATTTTTATATGAATAATCTTATTCCTTGGGCTTATAAACTTGGCATGAAAAAGAAAATGACAATTTTTAGTTTTGAAACTTGTCACAAAAACAAAATTAGGTAAATGATAAAGATCGTCATGATTAATTTACCAAAATTACCCTTTGAAAGGATAGTTCAATTAATCTTATTTATAAAAAAATTAAGCAAAAGAAGACATTAAGGCTGCCTGACGATATTTAAAAAAATTGCATGACTTAGAATAGTATAATACTACTCTGTCAAAAAAGTACCGGGAAAAGATCAATAATACACAAAATGGTAGTTATTCATCCAAATTTATTTTATCGCCTTCAAAGTATGCTCCTTCGGAAACGATACACTTACGCCAACGAATAATCCTATGGTCAATATATTTTTTAAACGCTTTTTCCGGATTGAGTTTAGTTCTCGCCGCGAATTCTCCTTTATGTCTTCTACTTAATGAAAACAGGTGCCACGAAGTGGTAATTTGAGTTTAGGAAAAAGAAAGAAGTCGGCTGGAGCCATATCTGGTGAATAAGGTGGTTGCTCGATGGTATTTGTTGAGTTTTTGGTCAAAAATTCGTTCACAATGATGGCCTTGTGCATAGGCGCAATATCGTGGTGCAAAATCCAACAATTTTATTTCAACAAATCTGGCATTTTTCTTCCAATTTGCTCTCTTAAACGCCGCATCATCATCGTCATCTGCTTAGCCTTCTCCCAACTATATTGGGGTCGACTTCCAGTCTAACCAGATGCAGCTGAATACCAGTATTTATGTAAATAAACAAAATATGATAAACTAGCTGCCCGGCGCGACTTCGTTCGCGTGGTGTCCTATCTTACTCCTACCCTAATCCTACCCCTACCCTTCTCCTACCTTACTTGTACACTACCCCTTCCCGACTCCTACCCTACTCCTACCGTACCCCTACCCTACTCTTACCCTACCCCTACTCCTACCCTACCCCGACCTTACTCCTACCCTACTCCTACCCTACCCCTACCCTACACGAACAATAGTAGCAGTTAAAATAAAATAAAAAATAGTTTACGTCCTATTCATGGACCTACTGAATATACACACAAAATTTCATAAGAATCGGTCAAGCCGTTTCAGAGGAGTTTTGTTACAAACACTGTGGACACGAGAATTTTATCGCTGCGCTACGTCGTATTCTGTGGCTGCGTGGAGCAACACGCACCGGCGAGGCGTGTCGTCGGCGTGTATTTTTTCTTCTACTGACATTATTAATTTAATAATATCTTTTGAATGGAATGTCCGATTTCAATAATTCAAAAAGTAATCAACAGGTATTGAAACAGTCTTGAATACAAAATAATTTATTTGGATAAGAATTAATACAAAGGTATAGATAACATGGTCTGATTTTGATCGGCATTTCTATCAACTTTTAAAATGTAAAAAAAGTAGTTACAGTGACATAACTACAATAGTTAGACATATGGTATTGTGAAGTTTTTTGTAGATATTGATATGTTCTATAATATTGTAGAACATTTTTTTGTTCTATCATCAATACTTTCCGCAGCGCATGCGATGAAAGACATTTTATGGCTATTTTTTTACACCATGGCTTGATTTTAGTAGGAATTTCCAAGGATCCCTAATTTTTTTTAGTAATAAATATAGCCTATGTTACTCAGTGATAATGTAGCTTTCTAACGGTAAAAGAATTTTTGAAATCGGTCCAGCAGTTTTTACGTTTATTCGTAACATACAAAAATACAAATCTTTCCTCTTTATAATATTAGTGTAGATAAACATTATATTTCATAAAATTATTTATTACTGTCGACAAATTAACATTCATTTTATTATGTTCTATAAATAAAACGGGAGTGCCGTCAGAAGTGAAAACAAAACACAAACAGAATATTTTGCCATCACTGACATATCGGATATACATTAAAACCGAGTACATCCGGAGGACAGCCGAACACATCCAAAGCTGTGTCGATTACGGTAAAAGTGCCGCGAGTTCAATAGTTTTTTCCCATCTCAAAAAATTGCCCAACGCGCCTAAAGAAGTTTCCACTTCAATTAACTACTATTTGGTCACGAGGGCGCAAGCGAGACTGCTGAGCGTAGGGTTCTGGGTTCAATTCCCAGGTGGGCAGTGTTATTGGGTTTTTCCATAAGGAATTTCTCAGTAACAGTCCTGAGTTTGAAAGTTTTCTTTCTTTTTCCTAAACTTAAATTACCACTTCGTGGCACCTGTTTTCATTAGGTAGAAGACATAAAGGAGAATTCGCGGCGAGAACTAAACTCAATCCGGAAAAAGCGTTTAAAAAATATATTGACCATAGGATTATTCGTTGGCGTAAGTGTATCGTTTCCGAAGGAGCATACTTTGAAGGCGATAAAATAAATTTGGATGAATAACTACCATTTTGTGTATTATTGATCTTTTGCCGGTACTTTTCGGAAAGCACGTTAAACCGACGAAGAGAAGATATGCCGGTTTCGAATTAGGAAGTCTGCTTCAAAATCTGAAAGGAAATGAAATTGTTTATTCTGTGTATAGGATATCAATATTACTTTTACACGTCATATTAAAAAATAAGCTAGATGGAGTCAATATTTCCTATCTGGCTACCCCTGAGAAGAAATGGCGAAACAAGCTGAGGGGTCAAAGTCTCTTTTAAAGTCTAGGCATACCTAATCTTGGTCAGATTATCTGAAATGTAGATCTGTGTCTGAAATGGTCTTTTGAGGAAAGGACGGCACATTAACACTTTCACTGTCCTAAGACAATTAACATTACAATTATTGCACGTCCAATAGTGCGTTATATACAATGCATGGACGTATGAACTTCAACCGCCGACCAATAGTGTTGTCCAAGTACGTCGAAACACGATCGATGTATAGGTAACAAACATGGTCAAATCGTTGATCTCGTGTATATTTTGGCGGACTGTTTCATTGATAAACCTCTACGAGGAAAACGAAAGAGGGAGCCAGATTACGTACTTGGCAGGTTGAAAGAATTATCTGTTTTTTGAAGTGAAAACTTCTTAAGCGGCGTTGCACACTTTTTGTAATGGGTAAAAAATGTTAAACTCGCGTCAGGACATCGCGTCAGGACACGTGACCGTCAGGAGAGATTTCCCCCCCTCTCTTTCAACGGCGGCGCCAAACGAAGTGAACCAAGTGACACACGACAATGGATGGATGGATGGATGGATGGATGGATGGATGGATGAATGGATGGATGGAGTGGAAGTAGAAGTGGAAGTGGAAGTGGAAGTCGAAGTCGAACTCGAAGTCGAAGTCGAAGTCGAAGTGGAAGTGGAAGGCGAAGTGGAAATGGAAGTGGAAGTGGAAGTGGACGTGGACGTGGAAGTGGAAGTGGACGTGGACGTGGACGTGGACCTGGACGTGGATGGATGGATGGATGGATGGACAGCTGATGGCTCGACCGTCTGTGTAGTAGCCACACTGCTGTGTATTCGTAAAATCCGTGTATATAAAGTATATGGAAATTGAACAAAGTGCATCTATTAATGAAAAAAGTGACGCAGAAATAGTGAAAATAAATGAGTTATATTAATTAAATTAATAATTGATTTATTTCAACGTTATTAATGTTCAAGTTTTCACTTCTGCCGGCACTCCCGGAGTGCAACCCGTCTTTTTTTTTATTTGATTGATTTTTCAAGTTTTTCGTGAACAACACTATTCTTGGTGGTTAATAGTGTATTGTATGTGATGCACGGACGTACGGAGCTAACTCATCAGTGCATTACATGTAATGCATGGACAGTGAAAGTGTTAAAGTGTGTGTTTCCAGTTAGTCCAAGCATTTGATGATGAACAATACCGAAGATAGGACATTTGCGTAGGTTGCATAAAATACTCAAACTAACTGAGAACGAAAAAAAAACATAACCCACGTAGTGCTCACATACACAATAATATAATTATAATAAAGTCGAAGGCAAGTCGCACGAAAATAAAACAACAAAACTAACAAATAATTTTGTTATAAAAGTACGTGTTTATAAAAATTTATTCATGTTTTCCTTGTATGTGTGCTGAAATACCTTCATCGTTTGATGCTCCTCGGGTTGCAGTAAAACTTTACACGCTACTATTAAAATGATGAAAGTATGCGATATTACCCGAAGTCGTCTCACAATAAATATTATCAATGCATTTATACATTATGTAAGGAACCCTGTCCAATGCGTGAGGGTCGTGTTATCTTGCTAAAGATTAATTCATAAGTAATTTAATAAAAAATAAAAAAAATCCCCAAATTTTGTTACTGACAAACAACTTTTTTAATAATAATAAGATTATTTTTTTTTCGATCTGAAAGGGGCTTAATGTTTTTTTTTTTTCACATTGAATTATTACAATCAGGTAATACCAACCCACCTTCATGAGTTAAAACATCTTTATGTAGGTACTAACCGATTACTACATCTTCGCATAATAACCAAATAATGCGATACATCAATCAGCGTAAGTTGAAAGCGTAATTCTGAATGCTGCAGGGTAAGGTTCCGTAAGTCGTCGCCCCAAGGGAAAACTGCTGTAGTTTTTAGAGTAATTCGAATTGATCAAAATCTTTTGCTTCCATTGAATTTCATTCATAACAACAGTAAAATGTTTTTTTTTGGATTTTACAAAAAGTTCCCTCAGTACGATTAAGGAGTACTTATTGTCGTACTTAAAATAAGGTCTCAGAAACGATACATTAATGTAAAGAATAAAAAAACATGACCATCTTAAAACAAATTAAAAATCACGTAAAATAATTTCTTAGGGGATCAAGTAGAATTCTTCTCTTACTGGAGATGTCTCATTAGAATAGTATATCAGGTAAATTATATTTTTCCTCAAAATTGTAAAAATAAGAAAATAATTATTTCAATCCAATGTTGTGTTAATAAGTAAAGTTAAGTTAATAAGTTATCGTCCATTTTTGTTGTAGAGCTATTTCATATTGTTAGTTCTGCCAAATCTTGTTCTGTTCTGAAACTACGATTTAATTCTCCACAGGTACGAATTAAGTAAACAGGCCTTCAAAGTTCAAAATATACGGTTTGGTTATACTTAAATGAAAATCTGTAAATCACGAAAATAGCCGTGAACAAAAATATTATCTTTGTCGTATTAATCTTTTTACAAATAGCTTACAGATGTGCATGAACTTTTAATGAAGGCAGTAGCAAAATATTTTTCTGCTCCGAAATCCAGCGGGTTACCCACTTATTTTTTAGTTAACTATCGGGACTAAATTGTGCATTTTTTACATTATTAGGTCATACATTTTTACGCACCAATGCTTTAAAAAACGGTGAAGGAAAATATCGTGAGGAAACCGGCATGTCCTAGAACCAAAAATTCGAAGACATGTGACATCTACCAACCCGCACTGGGCCCGCGTGGTGGATTACGGCCCACTCCCTCTCACAAAGAGGAGGCATGTGTCCCGGCAGTGGGAACATTATAGGCTGATTATGATGAGCTGTTACACTCGTATGAACAGTAGAACAGATTAGAGAGAACAAAGTTTAAAATAGAAGACGAACTAGCAGGGGATCGAGGAGGGGGGTGGAGGGGGATACGGGGATCAGACCGGAGTAAATCGTAATACGACTTGCGCTGTTGCGTCTAACGCAATCTTACCCTACGTTTTCAATCTTATGATAAAGATTAAATGTAATGGCGAAAGGATACTTTTTGACAGGGTCGCTTCAGGTAATGTAACTGATGTACTATTTCAGGACCGCCAGTGGATGTGGGGGTCACCATGTACGTGCTCTCCATCAGCTCCTTATCTGAAGTTAAAATGGTATTTAATGCTGCAAAACTACTTTTACGTAGCTTGTCATTTTAAGAACGAAAAATGACATAACATTGTTTAGGTTAGCGGACCTCGGTCGAGCTGAGGCCTTTTAGTACAAATAGTAGATTAAACGGCGCGGCCCACGTTCGATCGAGGGACTCGGGGCGTCACGTCACCGTCCTCTGGTTTGGTTTTCACGGCGCGAGGCGCGCGCGCGACTCACGATTGGGCTTGATTGCAGGTCCGCCAGTGGAGGTGGGCGTCACCATGTATGTGCTCTCTATCAGCTCCGTCTCCGAAGTGCTCATGGTACTCGCCACTGTCAGCTCACGCTTGTCTCGGTCGCTACGGCCGCGCGCTGCGCCGCTGCGACCGAGCAGCCTCAGACACGAGGCTGCGAGCATGCCGGTGTCATGGAGCCGACCACCCGGACCGCGACTCACCACTAGTAGTTCTTTAATTTGAATCACATTCAACAACATGTGCGTGCAGCTTGTTGCAAACGCTTTCGTTTATAATTACGGTGGTGTGCCGCTCTGGGTGCGTCTTCAAAAAGACATACTAAAATGTACCTTGCCATTAAGCATCCCACAAGCTGGAAACCGTCGTTTGTTATTTTAAGCTTTTTATGTTCTTGAGTAGGTGTTTGTTGTGACTGTGGGTATATTGTTATTGTCTCTCTGTAAGGTGACTAACTCAGATGTTTAACTGAGGTGACTAACCTTTTCTTATTTAAGTAGTCCTTCTATGATTAGGTTTAATTTTTGTGTCGTTGTCCTCTTAGTTCCAGTTAAACAATAACCAGAAAACTGGCAGCTAAATTTCAGTTTTTTTTTGTAGGGGACGAAATCACTACGTTAGGAGTTTTCGGAATAGTTTGCCTCGTTAGTCTAGTGGTCGCAAGCGCTACTGCTGAGCATAAGGTACATTCCCAGTTCAGGCAAAGTGTTATTGGGTTTTTCTATCAAGAATTTCTCAGTAACAGTCCGGAATCTGGATTTGTGCTCGGTTTATAGCAATAGGCTCGCCCCCTATTACATGAGACATAAACATAATAGGGGAAATATGGGTGTACTATAAGTCCAGCTCGCCTAACCCTTCGGGGATTACAAGCGCGATGTTATGTGTTAATATTATTGTTAAGACATTAAGGCTCGCAGGTAGGCGAAGTAGACCAAAAAAAAACACCCACAGCAGAAGCTGATCTAGCTAAATATAAAAACGATTTGCAAGAATTCATGAATAATGACAGTGCAGCCTTTTTTTTTTATATCTTCTCCCGCTCTGGGCGGTGCGGGAGGGCGTGAGAGCATGTCAGACTTTTACTGACTAAAACCCACCCGTGTTCCTTCAGTTGCCTGTGCCATGGGCTACGGTATCTCTTTCGAGCGGCCCTCAACTTTGGCAAGCATTGGCCCTAGCGGACCCCGTCAGTTAGTACTGACATTAATTCTTTGAGGCGCGCGTGGAACACAACGCGCCGTCGACCCGGGCTTGGTCCTCAATGGACGGCGAGCTGCCCATTGCTCGCCGTCCGCTAGCCCTCGTCTACGGTGGCCGGGAATCGGCTATCGATTCCCGATGCCCAAAGCGTCTCCTGCGGCGACTAGGGGCGTGAGGGCGCAAAGATTGCCTCTCCCTCACGCGCTCCGCCTCTTCCTTCGCGAGCATTACTGCTTCGCAGAAAAAGGCGACGGCTTCCCATACACTCTCGCTCCATATCATGGCCTGGACTAGGGCCGGACGCGAGAGATCGCCGCCGTAGACAGTGCAGCCTTAGTTCTAGTTAAGACAAATATGACAGATGAAACTCTCAGCCACGTCACGCGTCTTACAAGTTCACAAGAGAAGAAAAAATATGGAATGGGAAGAACTAAATATATTATATGGAGAGATTAGTGAAGATAAAAGCTATGATCTATGTCTTCGATTCTTCAGTTATTAGAAAGAACCAGAATATGGTATAACGGATCATAATTCTGCATTGCAGAATATCTGGCATGAGTCGAATGGTCAGTTAGATTCAAATTTACCAGAAATGCAACTAATCTGAAAGATTTTGGACACTTTACGTAAGTTGGCTACTTATGGACTAAGAAAGACAGAACAGTAGATCATTTAACTATCCAAACCTGTGCACATGAAAAAACCTTACTGAACAGAACCATAAATGACAGCGCCAATGAAGCACTATTCGTGAAAACTGCAAAAGGCAAAAAGAAGAAAGAAAAAGATAATAAATGTAACTATTGCGGACAAACAGGACATCGAGTAAGGCAATATAGGAAATGGATTACTGACGGAAAGCCACCTAAAGAGACGACCACTATCAACGTAACCCTACAAGACTTGGCCATAGGAAACAATTATGTGGCAGATAAAGAG
This sequence comes from Amphipoea lucens, assembly GCA_947508005.1. Lineage (NCBI taxonomy): Eukaryota > Metazoa > Arthropoda > Insecta > Lepidoptera > Noctuidae > Amphipoea > Amphipoea lucens. Next base: position 19,997,523 of record OX382355.1, read on the forward strand.
ATCTGGTTAGTAGGCAATGGTGCAACAAGCCATTTTACGAATAGAGGTGATTTTTTTCGAGACATTTGAATATTTCAAAGGCCAACACATAGTGATAGCAGCCAATGGTCGAACCATACAAGCATTAGGAAAGGGAAACAACCGTGTTGAGGCTGATATCCGTGGAAGACGACAGCAAATTCTACTCAAAGATGTATGGTACGTCTCAAGTATAAAAATAAATCTTTCTTCTGTTCTTGCTACACACGACCACGCGTACAACACAATCTTTGAGTCGACGCCAGATAAATGTACACTGAAAGTAGATGGAACTATTAAGTTAAAGGAACAAGGAAGACAAATGGCGGACTTTACAAGCTGAAACTTGATTGCCTGTCGCCAAAACCTGAAGTTAACATGGCAATGACTAATTCTCTACAAGTTTATCAGGCTTGCTTATCGAAATAGGAGACACGTGAAACGGATCCTAGAGGAATAGTTCGGATTAAAAGTGGAAGGCACTCAAACAGATCTGTGCGAAGGTTGTTTATGGAAAGGCCCATAGGCAAAAGTTTGGTACAAGGATAAGCAAAGGTTAAGCAACTCAACCAGGTGGGCTAATCCATACCGACATATGTGAACCTTTAGCATATTCAATGCCAAAGTTTAGGTATTTCTTAATGTTCAAGGATGACTTTACTCGCTATCGTTACATATATTTCCTGAAACAGAAGTCTGAAGCATCCATAAAGCTCAAACAAATAATAGCTGAAGTCAAAGCTGCAGGTCACAATCTTGAGCGATAACGGAAGAGAATGTGATAATGAACAATTTCAACAGATCCTGTATGAACAAGGCATAAAACAGAGACTGACGATGCCCCACACTCAAAAACAAGCTGGCTGCGTTGAAAGAGAGAATCAGACACACGTATAAGGCCAGATTAGTGATCAAAGGATATTCTCAAAAGGAAGGATTACACTTTTTGAGACTTTTAGTCCTGTAGCAAAGAGCAGTACTATAAAAGCAGTTCTAAATGTTGTTGCTAAGGAAAAGATGGCTCTGACTCAATTTGACGTATCAACACCCTTTCTATATGGAAACTTAGACGAGGACATTTATGTGAAGCTTCCAGAAGGCTACACAGGCGAATCTGACCCAAAACTTGTTTTTAAACTGAAAAAGAGTCTTTTTGGATTGAAACAGACGGCACGCTGTTTGAATCGCTGTAATACAGACCACATCATCGAAATTGATTTCAAATAGTGCAAAGCAGCAGACTCTTGATTGTTTATAAGAAAAAGAGGCAAAGGAAAGATTATTTTAGCTCTTTATGTCGACGATGGACTTTTTGCTTCGACAAGCGACAAGGAAACGAAAATCTTCTTGGAAGACCTAAAAAAGTGGCTTAAAATCAGCTAAGAAATAGAGAAGAAGTCATACGGTTCTATTTTTATTCATCAGAAAGCGTGCACCAAACGCATTCTTGAATGATTCGGCATGGAAAATTGTAAAGCTGTTGCAACACCGATCCTAAAGTCGATTGCTAGTAATGAAGAAAAGAGCTCTACGGCTTTCCCTTATCGTCAAGTAGTGGGAGCACTAGCTTACCTCATGGCTGGGACAAGACCAGATACAGCTTACGCTATTAAGTGTTCTGTCACGTAATCTTGATAACCCTACAGTGGAGGATACCATAAATGCCAAACGAGTCTTACTCTGTCTGAAAGGCACAATAGACAAAGGAATACTTTATACAAACGATAAAACTCTTGGCTTAGAGTGCTACAGCGATGCCGATCATGGTGGTGATCACACCACAGGGCGCTCCACTACTGGAATGCTATGTTTGTATGCAGGAGGACCAATTTCATGGCAGAGCAAACGACAATCTACCGTTGCTATTTCATCGACCAAAGCAGAGATAGTTGCTGCCAGTTAAACTGCACGACAGAACATATGGCTAAAAAGGATCTTGAAAGACATCAGACACACAGATGAGGATTTTCCAACAAGCTTATGCATCGACAATGAGTCTGCAATGAGGCTAGCCAAGAATCCACCGCATGAATATCATCAGCGGACAAAAAACATACGTATAAGATCGTTCTTTATACGAGAATGTGTTACAGATGGCATATTAAAAGTATGCAAAGTCCCTGCGACTCGGCAGCTTGCTGACATGCTTACGAAGCCCGTTTATAGACCCAGGATTCTAGAACTCTGCAAGATGGCAGGCATTTAAAACAGAGCCGGATGTTAAGGCAATAAAGCTTTCTTATTGATATCTATGCCTATCATAGGCACCGTTACGGAGTGTGCAATAAAACAGTCAAAAGAATATATTTAGCTGATTCTATAAATTTTGTTTTTAAGGATTCCTTATTCATATCTAAAGCATTCACCACTTTAATCATTACAAGGGCAACTTTTAATTTCCTATGGTATGAACCATTTTTTGCTGCAGGTTTTCCACAAAAACAATATCATATTGTCAGGTCTAGATGTGCTTAATGGCTCTTATATAATTTGACTATCGTTAAGTGGGACTCTATAGTTGATTCTAAAATTTCGTAAAATAAGCCTTTGAAATACCCTTGATCACGGTTCTAAAGTGCAGATGAGACTAAGACCAGGGTGTATGACCCCTAGTGGAAACCAAATCAAGGGACTCTTAAAGTCACTTCAGGACGTGACCCTACCCGAATACTAGGTATTATTATAGGTACACTCAACAAAAGAGATAAGTATACTGGATCGTCGGATATAGTTAAAGTTTAGTAAGAAACCGATTTATGTTGTCGACTGAAATTTAATTTGATAAATGAGCTGTTTGTTTTCTATTAATAAAATTAAATTTTAATCGAGAACATCCATCGGTTTCTTACTCAACTTCAACTATATCCCACGATCCTGCATACTTATCTCTTTTGTTGACTGTACCTAGTCATAGTTCAGCAAAAAGTACACGTAACAGTAGACATTGACATTGTATGGGTACAATTAGATAACATTTAATTAACAACAAGAAACATAGTCATTTTTTGTTTCTATCGAGTCTACCGACTTCTGTTTCTCTCTATTTCGGCTTTTACTCTTCATATAATTATCTAATCTTTATTACTATTCAATAACGTACTCTTACGTGTACTTTTAACATGTAATTTATTCATATTGATTATGTAACGCTAATTATTGTGACATAATAACAATTTTTTTTACATCATCTATAAAATCATCACATACTGGAAGCATTGCCACTGTTTTCTCAACTGAAGTTCGACTGATTATAGTTATAATACTTGCCTATCACGAGAACAGTGCTCTTAAAATATTCCAATAACTACATTTTTACAGCAGACATTTATGTATAGACGCCATGACATCAAGCTACCCGAAACTGTCAAATTTTCCCAATCAACTTTGAACCTTATACTTTAGCGATAAAGTTAAAAATCAATTAAAGAAATTTGACAGATTTTAGTAGCTTGATGTGCTGGCGTCTGTACCTACCTACATAATGTCAAATTTAAGGAACGCAGAAACTTAATTGTATCCGATTTACTATGCATGTAACCGCCAATTAATTGGATATTATGATTCAAAATTTATATGCAATGGAAACTTTAATGTAGGCTATAATTTTTCACGATATAAACTTGGCGATCTTTTAATACTGTTTTAATAGTTACATAATTTAATCAGCAGCACACTTGGTTGAAACGCGCTCTGTATCTGCCATAATTGATCTAACGCGAGATGCGCTAATGCCGGTGTACCCGGGTGTACCAGTGTTCCTGAACTGCCCGTTAGTTCAAGAATTTAACTGATTTGCTTCTGATGTCCTCTATGCATGGAATTTACATATTTTTTATTAACATTAATGCGAGGCAATGTTATGTTGTTATTTTAATGATACGAGTTCGGAATTCTGTCCAAGTTCGTTTACTGATATTTCGCTGACGTTAAAATCGCGCAGACAATGAATGTGCCTCGGCGATAACGTTTCGTTTCGTTGTATTCATTAAAACAAATTAACATTTAAGCGGGCGGTAGACAGCCTTACAAACGAGCCCGACTGCCGGATTACATCCATTGTTGTGCCACTGTAAGTCAATCAAGTGCCGCTATTATTTCCTACAACAATAGAAAATGTTTCAGGATTTCACCCTGGATTTCTACTTCAGGCAGTTTTGGACCGACCCCAGGCTCGCTTACAAAAAAAGGACGGGTGTGGAGACACTTTCCGTCGGCTCAGAATTTATTAGAAACATATGGGTACCCGACACCTTCTTTGTTAACGAAAAACAGTCTTATTTCCACATAGCTACCACAAGCAACGAATTCATTCGCATTCATCATTCAGGATCTATTACTAGGAGTATAAGGCAAGTATTTTTATGAATAAGTTTACATTGCATGTGTATTTGTTAAATAGGTACCTCGTTTAAAATAGATCACGGGTTTCTACTACTAAAGCTAGAGTTTCCTAAGACTGCGTTGAACGCTACATAACGTCCGCCATTAACCGTCGAATGACGTCACTGAAACGTTATTTATGAAAGCAAACTAATGTGTTTCCAAAGTGTTTTTGACACCGTAAAGTCAAGCCCCGATGTCATCATTTTCATGACAGCCGTCATTGCGGTCATTATATGGCGGAGCGCGGACACCGGGTCGTAGGAACCCAAAGCTTAAGGCCAGTAATATCTGTCCGGGTTTCTATCGCTACCGCTGGGAGTTAGCTAGTTTAAATTCATTGATTTGTACTGTTAGCTTGGATCGTGGCAAAAAGTAGACAAAAGTTATGTCAACCATACCAATATACGAATCCCCTAAATCTAGGCTGTTTTAGACGATTATTATCCTGCACTACGTGCTGCGATCCTCACATTCTATGTACAGACGCCAGCACATCAAGCTACCCGAAACTGTCAAATTATCCCAACCCAATCAATTTTGAATCTAATGCTTTAGCGATAAAGTATAAAATCTATTTAACAGGTTGCAGTAGCTTGATGTGCTAGCGTCTGTACCCATTTGTGTTTTTTCTACAATCTATGCATCCCGTTAATTCCTGTGGTACATGGCCCTCACAATCATTTACCAAGCATCGACTAATCAGTACCTAGCTGATGTGTGTTACCAGTCGACTTTAAACTGCTAGCTATTGCAGTCAGCTCAAAATAAAAACCAATTAAAATCTGATACGATAAATTTTTATTCGAAGTGTTTGGCCAGACTGGGACGAGGGCGCGGGGCGGGCGTGGCGCGGCGAACTATATACATATGAACTTCTTTTGAGTATCCATACAACATATGAACTTCCTTTGAGTATCCTTATTGGGCACGCGGGCGGGCGCGGTCAGCGGCGCGGGCTGCTCGGCGCGGGGAGCGCGCGGGCAACTCACGCCATAGCTCGTTCATACAAGTAGCCGCAGTGGGTGCGTGGTGGCGACCGGGTTCTCAAACTAGTTCGAGCTTTTTTCTAGTAAAAATAAGTCTTCTTCATCCATATTGTATTTTGACAAACACTGGACACGACAACACGCAAGACGCAGCCGCGTTCCACTGCGGACACGCAGACCGCGCGTGTTCCAGCACCCGCGCCGCTCCCGCCCCTCGCTGCCAGTCTGGCCAAGCACTTAATTAATCTTGAGTTCGTAACGGTAAAAGCTTTTAAGCGGAAAATATTTAATAGAACCTCAAAAAAAATTGAACCAGCCGCCTTTTTTAATAAGTGAGTATCTTTTTATACTTTGGTCTTTTTAAAAACTATCTATATCGATAGTTGGTCAGCGGAAAATTCCCATTGTGAGCTTTTTATTACGCAATACAACTGAGTGTCCTAGAGTTGAGAAAATGCTTGGCAGATGATGACCGATATTAATCTAACTGATCCTTCTGATTTCTGATCGATATTCTAATAAACTTTGTATACTTCTTTTAAACTGTTCCTCTTTAATCTCTCGTCTGCCTTCTAAATTGATGAGCAAATAATTGCAAAACAGTCCATGGTTATGTATCGTCTATAAATGTATTTGGTAACTACAATGTTCTATTTTAACACGTTAAAATTAAATCTAAGATGATGACTACGGAAGGACATTCCGCTGCCGCTATACATTTGCACCTTCTAAACGACCTAAACAGAGATTTTTTAAATATTCAAAATAATTTCTGATTTTTTAACCGACGAAAAAACGGAGGAGGTTCTCAATTCGACGCGTATATTTTTTTTTTGTTCACTCACTGATTGTAATGTATGACCACGCATAACTTTTTACAGAGTAGTCGGATTTTGATATTTCTTTTTTTACTGGATAAATCATACCTCGAGGTTGGTTCCATGTAAGTTTGGAAATAAAAATCCTACCCTAAAAGTGGGAAAATAGGGGTGATTTATTGTTCATTCACAGATTTTAATGCTGAGCTGTGTATTACAATTAAAATAAAAGGGCTATCTATGTTGGTATGTAAAGCCAGTTTTATTATAGTACATTATGATACATGTGTGCTATGTTGATCATTAAACTCGAGGCGGTATTATTATATATTATACGATAAGGAAGCCGAGAGTATAATGATCAATGCACACGCGTTTCATACGACGTTTTTCAACACACTTGCGAGGAAAAAAACAGGCTTGTATTGTTAAATATTAGGTAACTTGTATGGATAATGGCGGGCTAGGTTTGTTTTTCCGCGCGCCGCGCTAGCGTGCGCACGCAGGTTTACCCATAGAGTAAGTAATGGCGCGCGTTTATTTATTTAAAGGCACAGACAAAACCGTTAAACAGCCTGTAGAAAAAATATAGTAAACACAAAATAATGTTTAGACTGTTCGTAGTGTTGTCGTATGTCAAATTGTAGTTTAGTTAGTATGGAATTAAAAAGTACTATTGGCATACAGAAATATACATTAATTCAGTGAGAATCCGCAATAATAGAACGCCAGTGGTCTTTTCCGTTTGGTTCCGCGAGGGAACACGGACAATTATTATAAGGTGCATCCACACAGAGCGAGGCATGCGCCGCAAGTGCTTTTTTTTTGTATGTTAGATGCCTCAGCCTGAGGCAACCGTACATATAAAAAAATCATTTGCGGCGCATGCCTCGCTCTGTCTGGATGCACCCTAAGGTGAATGCGCAGTGGTAGACCGCGAAATTTAAATTTTCTTAAGTTTTTTGCAATTCGCAGATCAGTATCAGGTTGTATCTTGATCAAAATGTATATATATAATAGATATGTATTTACAGAATTATAGTCATAATATAATATACCTCTTTAAGTTAGATTTGTTCCCTAAGAACTTATCCATAAGAGATTTGTTCTTATGGAACAAGTCTAACTTAGAAAGATGTATCAATGATTCTAATGATTATAATTCTGTAAATACATACCTGTTATAGTCGCGAATCATATTTTGATCAAGATACAACCTGACACTGACCTGAAAATTGCAAAAAACGTTAGAAAAATTGAATTTCGCGGGCTACAACTGCGCATTAATCTTAAGGTAAATACATTTTAGTTCATTTTGGGACCAAAGACAATTCAGACTAATAAAAAAAAAGTGAAATATGGGTCGCAGATTCCTATTGGCATGAAGACTCTTTGAAGAGATTAAAAAAAAAAACGCACTTCTCCGTCCTCCGACTAGTAAATGAAATAGTTATCTGTGGAAATAAAGCACAAGTACCGTAACGTAAAAAAAAGCACGCGTTTGTAATACACTGCATTATGGTCCTAAAAGCGGTGCATTAAGAGCCATTTTACGAGCAAGTGTGTTGAAAAGTATTTTACTATACAAAAAATATTACTTAAAGTAGGATTATACAGGTTTATTTGAAAAACACCAACAACCTCTTAAGAGGTTATTGTACTCATCATTATAAACAACTTTTACTATGGGACCAAACCTGAAATCGCGAAAAAAAATCAGCTGTTCCCTACATTTATGTTCGTAGAACTCGTCAAAATGTATGGAACAGCAGATTTTTTTTCGCGATTTCAGATTTGGTCCCATAGTAAAAGTTGTTCATAATGATGAGTACAATGACCTCTTAAGAGGTTGTTGGTGTTTCTCCAATAACCCTGTATAACAGTTAATATCTAAAGTAAGGTAGGTAGCTATTTTAAAAGTAATCAAAAATTAAGCATGTAGTAATTAGTAAATTATAGCCTTAAAAAATGATAAAATAAAGACTTTTTAACAAAAAAATTAAACCTCCGAAAAACTAAAAAGCAAAAAATAATAAACCTTTTTTATTTAACTTTAATAAATAAGTTCTTAAACTAATGCAAGTATACCTAGGTAATTTTGAGTCGGCGCCAAACAATCAATGAACAAAGATCATTAAAGTACCTTAAATTTAAAGAAATAACCAAATCAAACAATGCAACGTGAAATCTCCAGCGATAAACATTAACATTCCAAACAAAAAATGCGCTCTCCGCACGACCACTCGCAACGATATTAATTTGCTAGTTTGGCGCCGACTCAAAATTACTTAGGTATACTTGCATTAGTTTAAGAACTTATTTATCAAGGTTAAATAAAAAAGGTTTATTATTTTTTGCTATTGAGGAAACATTTTCTAACGTTTGATTACCTATACGATACTTCCTTGTTGTGACTTCGGAGGTTTAATTTTTTTGTTAAAAAGTTTTTTAGGTAATATTATTGGGCTTCTTGCACTGAGTGGCACAAGACATTATATGCGAATTATCTATAATAATTAATCGTATCATTCAGAAGTATTAAGTTATCACAAATAAATAAATACGACAGCGATAGAGTTGTAGAACAAAATGTCGTTCGTCTCCGGTATCAACTGTCAAGCTATTGTTATTCTTATTATACCTACAGTAATAAAGTCGTCCAGTGCTTTCGAGCGGTTTAGTTTCACCTGTTTGCAACAAAAAATCTAATCTATAAATTTAAGAGTCAAGGTGATGAGTTTATTATTATTTTTTATTGATGATGATGATGATGACTATTCGTCTAAATATGGCGTCAAACGTTAAGATATTGAATAAGAACATGATACCTTCAATGCTGAAGATACTTTGAAGTATCCGTTTGATTATAATAATTTATATCTAAGGGCTGATTTTTTCATTGCCACGTCACTTTTAAAAATACCTCAAAATTTCAAAATTCCTCGAATAAAGTTATCAAATGTTTGAAAAATCAGTCCTAAGGCAAATTAATTAGGACTTATCGTACAGGTTTCATGTGTGTTGATTCAAAGGACGTTTCGAACTATGTTATTTGCTAAATATTCGTCAAAATCATGAACCCGTGTGACGAATAATTTCCAAAAATTATTTTTTTTTCATTTTTGTCCAGCCCATTTGCGTTATCAGCGCCCTCGAAAATTACACATGAAAATATAGTATAGATCAATAGAAAAAGGTATTTTTTTAAACATAAATTGTTCTCATTGCTGAGTTATGTAATGCATCGAAATAGATTTAAAAGGGTGGCAAAATATAATATACTTACATTTCCTATTTAATATCTAGTATTATTCGCAAATAGGTTTTGAGTTTACCAAATTCCATTTATTTATAGATCCCTTCCGATTGTATAAGGGGCATCATCAAGAATGTAGTCGGCCGATCTATGTAGATATTTTTTTGACGTCGCATGTCTCGTCAAATAGTTTAGTGTTCCTTCGATGTCACATATTTGTGTTGCCACTTGTATATGCCTTCCACAAATGATCACATATATTTGCCGTAAACTTGAGGATATATGTATATTGATGGATGAATCATGAAGTTAGAGAAGTTTGTGAACCATTAAAAAGATCTCACAGATTTGACAAAACTATAGTATAGTCTAGTTCAGGGTTATGCGCGCGACCAAAATCGGAACTAACGCCGCCACCTTGTTTTTGAATACATTTCAGGTGACATATTTTCACAAAATGACTGCAATAATGTTTACCATCAGTGCCCCCTGTCAACGACATTCGGGCACCAAAAGATCCTTGTAGCCAAAGATGTAGTTAACACTAGCGGTTTAAAAAGTCACTCGAGCCGCATGACAGAACGCCCGGTATTGACAATTAAAATTAAATTGCTTTATAAAAATGAAAAAAAAAATGTTTTAAATGATCCTATTTTATTTATTTATTTATTTATCCATTTATTTCAGGCATCAAGGCCCATATAAAAACACATAAAATACAATATTAATATAACTTAAAAATACTATAAACACATACAACATTATTATCACCATTATACCACCACAACCAACAACAATACAACAACATACAACATTTTTATTACCATTATTATCATTTAACATAGCTCGGGACCATGCGGTCCCGGTCCTTTGGAAGGCGTACGAGGGGCCGAAGCCAAACCGCAGAGGCCCCTTAGGAAATTTCAATGAAATGTGGCACCAACCGACGATTATCCCTGTATGCACTATATTATTATCATTTCCTTTATTTAACTATATACATATAAATTATATTTTTAAATATTAGTATAAAAAATATATAAAAACATTTAAAAATATAAAAAGTAGTAGCCCACCGGTATCGGGAACAGGGTCCAAGCTACCGGCGGTCAGGGCTCCAGAGAGAGTAACCTCCTAACAATGCGAGCCGTGTCCAGAAGTACCGCTTTCTGAATCAAGCCCTTGATCCAGCTGCCCAACGTGAGCCTCCTCAGGTGTTGGTCGAGGCTCTTGGCAATCAATCCATTGGCTGTGACGACTATCGGCACAATGATTGCTGAGTCAACATCCTACATGTCGACAACCTCGCGAGCCAAGTCAAGATACTTTATTTGTTTATCTTTCTCGGCTTTCACGAGGTTCTCATCATGCGGGACGGTTATGTCAACAATCATTGCGCGCCGCTCTAATCGATCCATCACCACTATATCAGGCTTATTGGCAACAATAGTCCTGTCAGTGATGATGGATCGCTCCCAGTACAATGTGATATTTCCATTTTCGAGAACTGGGTCGGGCACATACCTGTAGTACGGCACCTCCGATTCCACAAGGCTGTATTTCAGAGCAAGTTGCTGATGGATTATCCTGGCTACAAGGTTGTGTCTATGCAAGTACTCTCCGTTAGCTAGACGAGAACACCCGGAGATAATATGCCTGATTGATTCTCCCGGCCGGTGGCATGCCCGACAGATGTCAACCGTGCCGTCTTTCACAATAAATCTCCGGTAATTGTTCGTCATCACAACTTCGTCCATAATTGCACAGACAAAACCTTCGGTTTCTCCAAAGAGATCACCGCAACGTAGCCAGGCTACGGACGCTAGTAGGTCTACATCGGGTTCATGAAGGGCCCGGAAAAAGCGTCCGTGAAGCTCCTTACTCTGCCATACTTCCATGCGATCATTAGTGTCAAGCACTACTGGTTTGCGCCAGTTCTCTTTAGCCAAGGAGAGCGGGGTGAGGCCCTTGTCCACTATGACTACATCTCGATGCATCCCCATGTCGGTTTCTTGGAAGTATTCCCTGAGATTGCATATCTCGCGATTGTGGAGGGTCTTAGCGTTTAAAAACCCTCGACCTCCACACTTTCGCGGGATATACAACCTCATTACCGATGACCGTGGGTGATGCATTGGATTTGCAGTCAACAGTGTACGGACCCTCCTATCCAGGGCGTCGAGTTCGGTTTGAGTCCATTTGAGTATGCCAAAAGAGTACATCAAAACCGGCATGACCCAACCGTTGAAGGCGCGCACCTTGTTTCCGCCTGATAGAAGACTATTAAGTACTTTTTTCAGGCGGCCAAAGAAGCGCTCCTTCAACGATTGCTTCATGTCAGTAACATTGATGCCTAACGCTTCCGACATACCCAAATACTTATAGGTTTCGGATGCGGAGAGGGTTCTAAGGTTTGTGGAATCCGAGAGTTGAGTTCCCACGGATTCCACAATCTCCCCTCGTTTTACATGCATGACCGCACATTTGTCCACACCAAATTCCATCCTAATGGCGTTACTGAAAGTTTGAGTTACTTTCAGTAGCTCCATCAGTTGCGAATTGTTGTGGGCAAAGAGTTTTAGGTCATCCATGTAAAGGAGGTGGGATATAACCTGACCACCTCTCCTCAGCCGATAGCCTAGACCTGAATCCTCCAGCAGTGTGCTTAGAGGATTCAAGGCTTAGCAGAACCAAAGCGGGCTCAAACTATCACCCTGAAATATGCCTCGCTCGATCCTTATCGGTTCGCTATTCCTCTGAATATTTCGACATCCTGGATAGCGAAGGACCGTCCTCCATTGCCCCATACACGACATCAGGAAGGTGCGCAGAGTTGTATCTACTTTACAACTCCAACACCCTCATGAGGGGTACACTACATTAATACGAAAAACTTTATTCCGATAGTCACAAATACGAATTTCAAAATACCGATTTTCATAATTCCGAATGGTTCAAAATTCCTTATATAACAACTCCGATTTATCATTGATCCTATTTTAATAATTCCGAAATTTTAATATCCCTAACGTTTATAATTACTATTCTCAAAATACCGAGTTTTAATAGATCGAATAACAAGAATTCCGACTTAATGATAATTCGAAACATCAAAAATACGAATTCCGATTATTAAAATACCGATTAATTAGAATTCCGAAAAAATAACGCTTTGTAAAACTAAATAGCAAGACAAATAAACACATATTTCAAATTGTAAGAATATAGATGGCACAAAACCGGCAATAGATTTCTGTGTAAAGGGTTTAAAGTAACCTTACCTTTTTTTTTTTTTTAACGTGGAGAAATGCTCATGCATTCTGCACTACCACGGGGAGATAGTGCAGTTATGTGGGACTCAAACCCACTAAAACTCCACGGTGTCCTCCTCTGCCGCTTACGGCGGGAACACGGGCACGCGTTAGCACTCATCCGTGAACCCGCCGCGGCTGTCCGTCACCGGACCCTCCTCTGGGGAGTATTCCCCATCTCCGGCGCACTAGAACACATAGCACGCCGTGACCACCCCAGGGACCAAACCAGCACATGGGCGCCAGACGACCCCGTGTCTGGGCACCCTTGGTCCCCCTGCGACGGGTCAGGTCATTGGCCCCGCCGCCTGCCAATTTTCGGCCGCAGAGGATAGGGAGAGCGGCTAACGTCATACCAACACTCCTCCTCCTCTGCGGCCCCACCGCGTCCGCCATCGGACGGTGGCGACCCCGTCAAGGCCGCGGAAGGTAGGGAGAGCGGCGCACCGCAATACCGGCACTCCTCTCCCACCGCGGCCTCCAACCCTCAGCCGCGATGCCTCCGATACGACATCGCGGCCCGCCTCAGCTGCGATGTCGCTCAAGCGGCACCGCAACCTACTTGTTGGCCGCTACGTCGTCGGCTTACCGGCAAAAGCCCTGACGAGCGGCCCCTCCTCGGGTTCCACTTCGCTTCACCGTGGGTGTCCAAGCCACGGCTACTGAGCCCCCCCGCCTCGACAATGCGGGAACCCACCGGGGGGGAAAGTAACCTAACCTAACCTAACTTCACGGTGCCCTTCGCTCGCTCTTGCATCCTATGTCGACGGAGCCCCGCTTTACGGGGCCCCTATTTCTGTGTAAAGGGTTTAAAGTAACCTAACCGAACCGAACCTCGGGGTGCCCTTCGCTCGTTCTTGCATCCTATGTCGACGGAGCCCCGCTTCGCGGGGCCCCTATTTCTGTGTAAAGGGTTTAAAGTAACCTAACCAAACCGAACCTCGGGGTGCCCTTCGCTCGTTCTTGCATCCTATGTTGACGGAGCCCCGCTTCGCGGGGCCCTTATTTCTGTGTAAAGGGTTTAAAATAACCTAACCAAACCTAACCTCGGGGTGCCCTTCGCTCGCTCTTGCATCCTACGTCGTCTATTGCGTTCGTTGAGTTCGGGTGCGGTAACGGTAACGGAAATAATTCGGAGTATTGAAAATCGGAATGTCGTTTTTCTGACCGAGAACCCATCGAGCATTTGATTCTTCGAACATATGAAAATCGGAAAACAAACAAGTCGCATTTATGACTTTCGGTAAAATAAATTTCGTGATTTTTAATAATAGACATTATGATTCTTAGGTATTATGAAATTCGGACTTTTGAAAATCGGAACATCGAAATTCGGAATAAAATATTTCGGAGTATTTGGGTGTTCCCCCTCATGAGCCATGTGTGTGGCACCGAGTCATAGGCCTTCTTATAATCTATCCAACATGTCGACAGATCCTTACGGGAGCGACGAACCTGTTGGCTAATGGCCATATCAATGAGGAGTAGCTCCTTAGTACCGCGGGACCCATTCCTACATCCATTCTGTGAGGTAGACATGATGGAGTTGGTGTCTATATGTTTGTTAATTTTAGCTCTCAAAATGGATGTAAGAACTTTATAGACCGTCGGTAAACACGTGATCGGCCTATAATTTTTGGGTTCCGCGGTGCTACCTGATTTATGGAGCAGGTGGGTAATTCCTGTCGTTAGGAACTGGGGTCCGAACCAGATTCCAAAGCAATCTGGAACTGAGATGCCAAGCGGGCGTGCGACCTTGTAAACCATTTTATCCAAAAGTTCTGCAGCCCGTCCGGCCCTGGAGACTTCCAGTTGGGCAGTGGACGGACTGCACGAGCTACATCTTGAGGGCAGATGGTTATAGCCCCCATTTCTGGTATTGGATCGCAGGCTCGCTCGACCTCTCGAGCCCAATCACCTTCGGTGTGACTGACAGGCACCGACCAGATACTGCGCCAGAAGGAACACATGGCATCATCATCCGGCAGGTGCGTGTCAGCCACACCTTGGTCCGGTCGTTCCCAACCCCTATAAACCCACCTTTCATCACTCTGGAAGGTGCGATTCTGAGTGTATCGCTCTACTCGCCGCTTATACCGACGGATACGGTTCGCCCATGCATATACTTTCTGCTTCAGGAAGTCGATGTGCTCTGTGACACAGGACATATAGTCTTGAGGACTGATATCAGTCCCCGAGAATGCCCGCCTTACATAGCGCATCACTCTAGGGCGAGTATTGCCCTCCCTGAAGCAGATTAGTTTGCCGATGAGCGTTCTGGCCCCACCAATACGGCGTTCAATTCTGCACTGCCAAGCTGGTACGGCTGGTTTCGGTCGTGTAGCTCTAGAGTCATTGGTAAATTTAACGTGAGCTACACGACATGCCGCTACAGCCGCACAGTACAGAATCGAATGAGTATCGGTGAGGTCTTCGCAGGTATCAAAATATTTTGACAACTGCGAATCCAGGACCGCCACCAGCGCCCTATTTTTGTTATGCATGGGCAAACGAGGTAAGAGTGGCCTAAGATGGGGCGACATGAAGCGGTATTCCTGAATCACATCCTCCAAAGCACTCCTCAATTCCTCATTGCACTGGGTACTTACGTTTGTAGCCCTATCACTACTCCCCTCGTCAGCATGACTTCTATTAGTCTGCGGTAGTATTACAGTAGTCTGCGACTGGGGGGCGATGACATGGCTACTCTGTATTTCATTTCGCAGGCGATCAAGTATAGTGTCATCCAACATATGATTACGTTGGATGACCCGCACCTGATCCGATAGTCGTTGTACCGAAACGTTGACAGCTGGTTCAAGCACCTGAAAAAGAGAGAGCATCCGAACACGATATATATATATATATCATTATTATTATTTTGCTGAAATAGTCATAATTTGAGGGCAGTAGGTAACCAAAAGGATCATTATTATTTCGCGTCTCAAAGACGGTCAACTATATTATTATTGAGATATAAAAAGGACAAAATTTCAAACGGGTACTTAATCAACTTCAAAGTAAAAATAACAGTAAACAATGAATAGTACCGGTTTAAAAATGTTATAAATCGCTAAACGCCAAGAATTGTAGCGGTCATGGTCATAAAACGTGCGAGTAGACGGTGGAAATTTAGTAGGAACGGGATTAAAAAAAAAAACTAAAATTACAGGACGCACAAGTACCTATTGACTTGTGCGTCCTGTAATTTTAGTTTTTTGACCAATTAAAATGAAGATGATTTTGATTAATTAACCGACGAAAAAGAGGAGGTTCTCAACTCAAGACGTTTTTGTTTTTTGAGGGTTCACGTACCTAAGCTCAGTTATTATATTAGCGTGACGATTAGTATTTTTAGAAAATCAAAATGACAATTATTTAGGGTTCGATTAAACACATGCCAATACAGACCTACTTCTAAAAATGATGGATTCTTGTCTTTCTTCATTGTTTCTACTTAGCTGGTTTTCAAGCAAATATTCCCAACGTACGGCTCTACACAATGTTTTTTTTAAACAGCTTGCACTTGTTCACAGACTGACTATCACCGCTTCTTGTCCGATGGATTTGCAGTATTTTCCGATGGACCGTCAATTATGCAATATTGAAATCGAAAGTTGTGAGTTGGATAAACCTAAGTAATATTTGGCTTACAATACTTATAATAATCGAGAGAGCCTTAGAGCCCTACTTTGAATAAAGTTTCACGTCTTTTGCTTTATGAAACAAATGACGTGCCTTCTTAATAAATAATAAATAATTTTACTAAGTACTTGAGCTGCAGACTCATGATGCTTTCTTGTTCGGTAGATAAAATCTAACTTGAAGTATATAAAACGCTTAAAAACTTGCACTACGATCGTCGTTATTTGGCGAAGCAGTTATCGTAACATTTCTCACCCTCGGTAGACCGGTAGCCTTAAATTCATCCACCTTATACAAATATTACGAAACCCCAGTGCAATGGGTGCTTATTTTATCGTTCCATATCTCTGCATGGTACAGTCGGCTACACCATGCGGGACATCCGATACAAGTGGAACGAGGGGCCCAACTCTGTGGGCGTGTCGAGTGAAGTGTCCCTGCCGCAATTCAAGGTGCTGGGCCATCGGCAGCGCGCCATGGAGATTTCTCTTACGACAGGTATACAGCACCGATGAAACATACAACAATTTATCGAATACCGATCGTTGGCGCTTTTTGTTTACTTCATCTATCAGAATTAGACACATGCATGCATTCGCTTCCGCCAGAACATAATCCATCAGTGACTTTCCTTTTGTGACCTGGTAAAGCAAAATCGATCTTTGACTTCGATTTAATAAATTAATTTGTATATTTCGACAATCACCATTTGTCAAAATATAAATTGGTTGTTACAATTTTAACTTTTATTGCAGGAAATTACTCGCGACTGGCATGTGAAATTCAGTTTGTGCGTTCGATGGGATACTATTTAATTCAGATATACATTCCATCTGGCCTAATTGTCATAATATCTTGGGTGTCATTTTGGTTGAACCGAAATGCGACACCTGCTAGGGTGTCACTAGGTGTCACCACTGTATTGACGATGACGACGCTCATGTCATCTACTAATGCTGCTCTGCCCAAGATCTCGTACGTCAAGTCCATTGATGTCTACCTGGGAACCTGTTTCGTCATGGTCTTCGCCAGTCTTCTAGGTAACAGTATAAGGAAGGATGCTATATAAAACAATAACTGGCAGCAATTTCTTTTTCTCTAAATACTTAACTAAGAATTTAAAAGACAAAGAATATCTGAACTACTCAAAGTTTTTATTTAATTGTTTTTAGTAGTTGTAATTCAACATAAATTATAATTAGTATTACAAAGCGTTCATGAGTATAAATTGTTTGGTTGCCCATGAACTTCTATTCGTAATTTGCTGCGCCGTTCACGTGATTTTTGCTCGGCGATATTTATGCTGGAATGCAATATGAGAATTCACTGAACCGTAAATATTTCGTTGCAGAATATGCTACGGTTGGCTACATGGCTAAAAGGATACAGATGAGGAAACAAAGATTCACCGCTGTTCAAAAAATGGCTGCTGAAAAGAAAATGCAAATAGACGGTCCACCGGGGACATCAGAGCCTTTGCCCCCGCCAAGGACAAGTACTCTGACAAGGCCACCACCACCAAGCAGATCTTCGGTAAGAGCAAAGATATAGCCCAAATTATTTTTTATAAAATCATGGTTCTCAAAAATAATCATGCAATTTGTACAGGAGGTTCGATTCAAAGTTCACGATCCTAAAGCGTATTCAAAAGGCGGCACCTTAGAAAATACTATCAATGGGGCTCGGGGCCCTGCTCCTGGACCAGCCCCACAGCCTGACGAAGAAGCTGGACCACCTCCGCATCTAATTCATGCTTCCAAGGTACTATCAGATACCTAAACAACTTATTTTTTTAAATATTCTCAATACAGCGATTGTTTTAGGTAATTGTCATGCAAATGCGAATTTTACACGCATAATATTGATGCATTCGCGATTTTGGCGCATTACCAACAGCGAACTGGTTTAAATTGCTTAATTTAAACATTAATCATCGAAGTCAAGGTGAATGATATTTGCAGGGCATCAACAAACTGCTCGGCACGACGCCTTCAGACATCGACAAGTACTCGCGCATCGTGTTCCCCGTCTGCTTCGTATGTTTTAACTTAATGTACTGGATCATTTACCTTCACGTTTCCGACGTCGTGGCTGACGACTTGGTACTACTAGGCGAAGAAAATTAATTTCTCTTAAATGAATTGTACCTACCGGACTTGTTCAAACTTAGGGTGCTCATGGTCAACCATCCATCAAGTTTCGGTAAAGTGCTTTTGAATCCTAGAAACGCTCGGTAAACTATTAGCGTTCTGTAAAGTTATAAATATAACAGTAAAGATCACTATGATTATAATAGATACGTGTCGTGTATATTGACACTGGTAATATTGAATTCTTTAGAAAATAGAGATAATATAAAGTTCAAAATATAAGTCAATCTGTCTAAGAGACAAAATATTATATCTTCAATAGTTATCTGTCTTGAAATTAATGTGTATGTATACATCAAAATTCTGTTATAAAGTGACTTCTATTTTTTTGGATTGTATTTTTTTAAATAATGATCCAAGTTTATATAGAAATGACTAATTACAGTTCTATGCGCTTCTAACTTCAAACGATGGCTGTCTTTACTTCTCTAGTTGATTAAGTAGCAATTTTATAGAATATACTAATAACATTAACTGCATATTAATTGATGAACAGGTGTGTATTAAAATTTTGTTCTATTCAACTGTGCCCTTAGAAAGAAATATTATACATAAACAAAATTCCTATAATTATGGATTCAAACTAAAAAACAAAAACTATCCAATGATAAGTAAATAGATTGAAAAACTCCAACGATAAAGACCGATCAGTAAGCACCTATAAATAGTTTTAGGTTCAGTATCACTCATAAGAATATATTCTTTATTTAGATGCAGATGTTTTAGACAGTCATAGTCCCTAATAATATAGGTCCCATTAATTGCGATTGTCACTAGATAGTCTTCCCAAAAAGAATTATTAGTAAAATCAACGGAATTTGAAGAGGACTTGATACCCACAATTACGATCATGAGTCCTTTATAGGGCAAGTTGTAAATAATTATACATAACATTATATTTATACGATTAGGATACACAAACACGATTGCCCTAGTTTTAAAAAGATGTTATTTGTTTCAACTAACATGTATACACCGGTAATACACATTCACATTAAATCTAGTGCACAGAACACTTTTCTACGTAGTTTAAAAATTTACATGTATCAATGAATGTACCTAATGTATTAGATCTGACGACGTGACATGACATGATATGTTCTAAATATTAAGATTGGTTATTTCAATTTGGGTTCTTACGTCTCGGTCTGTATAAATAATACGCGGATCAAAAGACAAAATTCCCGCTATACCTAATGAACGTCTGAAATGATATAGTAAGTACAATAATCGATAAGAATGAATGAGGAAAAGGTAATGAAGAGAGTTCGTAGAATACTGTTATTAGCGCTGTGACTATTCTAAGTTTTGATCTCACAAATAATTAAAAATATACAAAAACTTAAGAGAATAAGAGCCTGTTTCACCACCTAAAACTTAAATAACTTGGCTGATAATTTCATACAAATTCTGTTCTATGTATTTTAGAATATAATCGGTAAGTAACGGCTGATCAGACATGGTGAAACAGGCCCTAAACGTATGTAATAATCTTAAAGGGAAATAATTCTTCGTTGTGTTTGTACCCATAAAGGCTTGTAGATATTTTATTCAAATTGTTTATACTCACGTGTTCAAAATTGATTGAGGAAACATTTTCTAACGTTTCATTACCTATACGATACTTCCTTGTTGTGACTCCAATTTTTTAGATGTTTACAATATCGTTTTGGAGTATTTTAAGATTTGAGCTACAAGCCATTTCTTGTTAGAATGATCCCTAATTATTTATTTCTGAATTTGCTCAACGTTTTTCAAAGACACTATTTATAAATATATATATAAGGAGTGCAAATAGTTGATTTGACTAGGAATTGTATTAAATAGGATAGGCTGGTTAGGTAGTAATATTTAAAGTAATTATAATTTGCCTCCTATTTTATACCCGCATACTCAGACTGTGCATTAAGACTAGCGTTTATAAATTGTATCATTTAGAAGGTCTATTTGTGTTGTAAAGATATTAAAATTTATTTAGTAATACAATTAATCCTAACAATTGTATAAAGACTGAGTCAATATTCATTTTGTTCCTCATATTTAGGTAGGTACAGCTACATTAAACATGGCAGCCATCAAGTTCCCTTGATTAAGTATCTGTGTTATTCTGTTTCTAGATACTGCATAACCAAAAAATAATTAAAAACAAACAGTATTATCATCACGATGGTGACAAAAAGATTCAGGTCTAAAAATATATTTATAAATAAGAATGTTACGTTTATAATTAATAGATAAAATGCCAAAAATTATAAAATGTATCTTTAACGATTAACTATTAGTCGACCTTCAAACTGAACTAAGGATTAAATGTACATGATTATGAAAAAAAAAATGTAAGATGTGAAATTCGCATTATATTGCACCTAGTTAGTAAGTAAGTAGCGTAGCTTAGCGTACGGGGGAGCGGGCAAGGCGAGCCATAGGGTGAGTCACTAGTTACTTACTGGAATTTCGCAGGTCGGCGGTGTGAGACGGGGAACCTTTTTGGTGGAATCTTGCTAAGCGACGATGCCGAAGCCCCGCGGCTCACCGTACACGATTCTAAGTCGTTTCTGACTTTGATATGACAACTGCGTAAAGCAAGAAATATGTATTCAAGCGCGCATTGCCCGCAAACCTCTTTCGCGAAACCAAATTCTAAATCACATTTAAATAAAATTTAGCATAATTAAAGAAATTATACTGTGTGAGTAAAATCAATTTAGAGAAATAAGATGATGATGATAATTTATTATGATATAGGTATCAAATAAAATATTTAATAATATCTATTAATATATATTATCACGTTCCCCAGATTAGTATCTACCCACTCTCGTATAACTGAACCACGATAAAATATTTTCGTTGCACTAGCAAAAACTAATTACATACTATTGATATTGTCGAAGACTTCTTTGTCGAGATATTAGATTTGGCAGGTGACTGTTCGTGTTCAGACGAATTAAAAGTAGTTGTAGTGAATGAAGTATTTAAATCATCCATAAACAATAAAGGCTGTCGAAAGTAAATATTCTAAACTTATAAAGATTTTTAAATTATTGTAAGCAACAACCATCACATACCGTCACTTGCGCATTCGGCTTTAGGACGTACTTTAAGTACTCACTTTCTAATATTGTTGTTATTTTGCTACATGATAGGTTTTTGGCCTGCAAAAAGCACACTTGTTTCAAAATATTAATAACGTGAATTTTAAGGATATGGTTTTCAAATTATGTAGATGTAACACCCGTTGCTATTTTTATTTGATTAGAATGTCGTCCCGAAGTTTTTACTGCATCAGAGAAGTATAATATACATTATAAGAGGTTGAATAAATAAAGAATAGGAAATACGGACTTGAATAGTGCCAAATGCGAGGCTTTAAATTTTTATTCGCTTTTATTATGAAATGTATTTCTACCATATCTGTTAAATTAAATATAAATAACTATCAGTCTCATTAGATATTTCACACCAATATTTGAATTCAAATAAACTTATATAATAGATACCAATAATGTGATGTATATAATTATAATATCCAGAATTATAAAACCCTAAAACTTGGAGCAATGGTTTGTTGTTGTGCACGAGTAGGTATGTCATGTATACCACTATTGTAAATAAAACTCAAGCGGATCTATCCTGCAACTCTGCATGGAATAAAACTTCATTTACAGACAGTGTAATGTAATGCAGATATTTTAAATAATATTATCATGATGCTTATTTTTATACGTATTATTAGAGTGTTTCTTAATAGGATCCGATGTTTTTGAGGCATATCGTATGTTAGAAATTTATTACGCCTTTTGTTTCATTGTCTTCAATATTTATGTATCTATAAGTACATACATAATTTTGTCGATCTTTATATTAGTCATTTGTTTTTGGCCATTAAAACATTTTAACCTATTCTAGGTGCTTAATGTTATATTAAAATGTTCGAACCTATAACACATTTTCAAAAACGAACATCAAGTTTAGTTATCTGTTTCAGCTTGCTCATAAGGTAAGCACTAAAAATAAACTTTTACCTTAAAGGTTCAAAAATAAAGCGACCAAATATTTATGACAATAATTATTAAACCAAATACCTTACTTATAGCAACGCCTGAATATTAACATCGAATTAAATTTATTGCTGAATAGTCTAAATAGGTTCCAGTTGCCATAAATGACGTTAAAGAAATTATTACCTATAGTAAAAAGTGGGAAGCTGTATTTTGCATTTCTTTTGGTAAAGCAAATAAGTCAACACGATGAGTGCTCTTTATACTACCTACGACTGCAAACCATAGGCCACGTCATTCGTTTGTTTTAAATATTTGTCTGAAAAACAAAATACAAATGTTTGACATGAAGCTGGTCAAGTTAACCACATAGATACGCCAGACAATGACCAAAACGAGTGTTTTTATTTTATTTTTCGGCGGCCATTAATTAAGCTTTATATGCAACGTATCCCAAAATTCAACGATAAGCGGGCACCAGAGGATGGACCTGATCATGACTACTCGAGAAAAAACAATGAAAAAAAAATCTATTTAATTTGGTATTTACAAAGTGGACTGAAAGAAAAATACTTTGAAAATCTTAAGGAAAAAAATAATTTTGATTGATTTTGAGTAAAAACTACAGGCATTCTGGGATTTTTAAGGGTTGTGGTGGATAACAGTACTACTTAGGTTGCCGATACAAAAAAAAAACCAGAAATATTTGATAAAAATATCTTAGGGGGTGTCAATTTTTGAAGGATTTTAATGTATTTTGTGCAATTTCCAAAAAAATTAGATCTTTGATTCATTATTTTTTCTCAAGTAGTCATGAGCAGGTCCACCCTCTGGTGCCTGCTTATCGTTGAATTTTGGGAAACGTTGTATTATTTGAATAGAAAAAAAAAAATATACAAATCGAGATTTTTATGGCGGTAATTCAAAAATCTGAGCTGAGTTACCTCTCTGCCACTGAGGAGCCATTTTCGTTAATATTATGCCGGGGAGTAGACTGACAGACGTGAAGTTTATTGTATAATTTATATGTAGTAAAATATATAATACTTTATAAATTTTTATAAAAAAAACTTGAATTGAATGGAACTCATAATAAAACAGAAATGTAAGAATTGGAGTAAGTACATTGGTATTGCTTATTAAATCAAGCAACTTTTGGCACAACCGTAATTTAACATCAATAAAATATTTAAAAAGGAATACCGAAAACAACTTGTTAATGCTTTCTAAAAACTTTAAATAATGGAAAAAGTATAGAATCCTTAGAGTACTCGTAGTTTTGTTATAATAAAGTCTCAAAATCATATACCAACATATGCGGTCATCGGTGATTTTTCTCTTACTGGATAGTAGGTCAGTTGGTTGATGCCTGTTACATTACAAAAGCAATGATTCAAATACATTATCAAAAATAATCAATTTTGCCCTACATATCAACTATTTTGCTGACGTGCAGTCCAAAAGAATATATGAAAGAAAATACGTTTTTTGTATGAATGAATGAATATTTGTTTGTTAAACACAGGTATTCATGTGGTCTTCAATAACATCGTTTTGAAGACCACATGCTGCTACGCCACTTCGCCAGTGGCGTAGCAGCGTTATCGCTGCTACGCCACTGGCACTGGACTGTAACTATAAAGTTACAGTAGGTAGGTATAGTAATATTCAAACAAATTCAGAAACATTGTACATTATTAAATTAAACACATATTTACAAATTCAGTAAGGTAGTTTAGATAATTTAAAATTCAATATAGTGCATTATGATAATGCACACGCGTAACATACGACGCGACGTTTTTCAACACACTTGCGAGGAAAAAAACAGGCTTGTATTGTATTGTTAAATATTAACTTGTATGGATAATGGCGGGCTGGGTTTGTTTTTCCGCGTGCGCGCGCAGGTTTACCCATAGAGTAAGTAATGGCGCGCGTTTATTTATTTAAAGGCACAGACAAAACCGATAAACAGCCTATAGAAAAAATATAGTAAACACAAAATAATGTTTAGACTGATCGTAGTGTTGTCGTATGTCAAATTGTAGTTTAGTTAGTATGGAATTAGAAAGTACTATTGGCATCCAGAAATATACATTAATTCAGTGAGAATCCGCAATAATAGAACGCCAGTGGTCTTTTCCGTTTGGTTCCGCGAGGGATCACGGACAATTGTTATAAGGTGCATCCACACAGAGCGAGGCATGCGCCGCAAGTGCTTTTTTTTGTATGTTATATAGATGCCTCAGCCTGAGGCAACCGTACATATAAAAAAAATCATTTGCGGCGCATGCCTCGCTCTGTCTGGATGCACCCTAAGGTGAATGCGCAGTGGTAGACCGCGAAATTTAAATTTTCTTAAGTTTTTTGCAATTCGGAGGTCAGTATCATGTTGTATCTTGATCAAAATGTATATATATAATAGATATGTATTCACAGAATTATAGTCATTAGAATCATTAATATAATATACCTATTTAAGTTAGATTTGTTCCCTAAGAACTTATCCATAAGAGATTTGTTCTTATGGAACAAATCTAACTTAGAAAGATGTATTAAAGATTCTAATGATTATAATTCTGTAAATACATACCTGTTATAGTCGCGAATCATATTTTGATCAAGATACAACCTGACACTAACCTGAAAATTGCAAAAAACGTTAGAAAAAATGAATTTCGCGGGCTACAACTGCGCATTACATTTTAGTTCATTTTGGGACCAAAGACAATTCAGACTATTAAAAAAAAAGTGAAATATGGCTCGCGGATTCCTTTTGGCATGAAGTCTCATTGAAGAGATTAAAAAAAAAACGCACTTCTCCGACCTCCGATTAGTAAATTAAATAGTTATCTGTGGAAATAAAGCACAAGTACCGTAACGTAAAGAAAAAGCACGCGTTTGTAATACACTGCATTATGGTCCTAAAAGCGGTGCATTAAGAGCCATTTTACGAGCAAGTGTGTTGAAAAATAAATTACACAATATGCAACAAAAAACAGACATTGGCGCCGATTCCCTTATTCACAAACTAAACTAAATTTAATTTCAGTGCATCTTTTTCTTTCTATTTCATTAAGAAAAGGACAGAAGATAAATATTAGTTTAGACCTGTCAAATTAGTCAGCGCCTGACGTAAATTGACGTATTTTTAATAGCCAATTTTTTAATCACGTCTAAATTGTCTATGGAGTATCTTAATTTCTAAATGATACGCGAACTCGAAAAACTAATAAAACTCGCGTTCGGGCTGTTTTTATGATTTAACGTTGTACAGACGCCAGCACATCAACCTACTACAATCTGTCAAATTTCTTTAATAGATTTTCAACATTATCACTAAAGCATAAGGTTCAAAGTTGATTGGGAAAATCTGACAGTTTCGGGTAGGTTGATGTGCTGGCGTCTGTACAATATTTCCTTAGTAATGTTATAATGTTATGTAGTATTTAATTTTTAAAGTGGCCGCCAAGAAAAAAAAGCGCTACTGCTCCATAAATTTTGGTCATTGGCTTTTGTGTTGGTCTGAAGAGCACTTTTGGTTATCATTATAATTCTCTTAGGTACCATACTGAATCGTTTTTCATATAATTTACAGTTTAAACTATAAATGAACTCGCAAACACTTAACAAACTACTTATCGATTAAACGAACGAAATTATAAGTTACTTGTACACTTGTAAACGATTGTGCAGCTTTACATTACACCGTCCGTTTCTTGAAATATCATACTATTCGAATTTCAGTGGATTATTATTATGTACCTTACAGCTTTAACTAGTTAATACCTAATAGATCATGTATCTTTTTGCTCGTTACTGAAACTACCAAAGTTCTTAGATTTTAAACATACCTACTAATCATTTAAACATGTTTATCAGTAGAAGTTGTGAGTACAGTTAGTTTAAAAAATGTGTTTTATAGAGCTTTTTCAACGGGACAAGCATTTTGTTGACTGCCGATGGATTAACGTTATCTTCTGATAACGAAATATTCATATGAAATAAAAGCCATTTTGGCAGGTTTAGAAGAAGCATCTAAATGCTCATAAAGCGAGTACCTACTTTAAATACCACTAACGACTCTGACGTTACATTTCTGAGAATTTGTATAGCTAACCATACACGCACTTCTACTGATAGTTAGGTACCTATTTAACAAATTATGACACATTCGAATAAGCACAAGTTAGAGTATTCCTTTTAGCGAATACATTGATTTCCAAATGTGCTGTTTGCAATGCTTTGCTTCCACAAAATAAAACCTATTTAATGAAACTGACGTTGTAACAGATTCTAAATATAATAATAAAGTTTATTATTGTTTGAGGCTGAAAGTTATGAAACACTTGAACATGTCCATGGTCAAAAATGTGTTGTGTCAATGGGAAAGCAAGTTGTGTAATGTTCGTATAATTTATTGAAATGTCTAATATCTAAGTTGAATTTTTAACTAAAGAATCTTCCTCGATGCAAAACTAAATTTTATGGTATTGGTGTGGTTAATGATGTTGCTCAAACTGAATAACTTTAAAACAAGTAGTTACATTGTACGAAATTTAGTTCTGTGATCCAATAAATTATAATATATTATCTGTTTTGTTGTTTCATTATATTGCATAGATCCCGCCCCTCCCCCTTGATCTAGGTATCAAAACCACGAGGGCCGCTTAGCATGTTGGACAAGGCTTTGGTGGAAACATAAAACCATTGGCCGTTACAAACACTTATAGACATGATCATGATTGTCAAATGCATATCCCACATTTCGATATGAAATGAAATTAAATTGATTATTCTGTAAATAGGATATCGGACACACTTTTACACGTCATGTTATAAAATAAAATAAAAAATAAGCTAGATGGGGTCGGCTATCTGACTACTCTGAGAAGAAAGGCCGAAACAAACTCAGAGGTTACAGTCTCTTTTAAAGTCCAGACATAATCATGGTCAAAGCATGTGAAGACCATGTAGATAGATGACTGGACAGGTACACTCAAATGAGTGGACCTGTCCAGTCTGTGCAAGCATTTGTCAGTAATCTTGTAGCTCAACTCAAAACTTGAGGAACTCAAAGACTCGACGAACAATACCAAAGAATGGACATTTGGGTAGGCCGCAACAACAAACTGACAGAGAAAGAGAAAAAAAGAAAAGAATGACCCACATAGTCTTCACATTCACAATAATTAAAGTAAAATAATACTTTGCAAAGTAAATAAATATAGCTGCTGTCCTTAATATTGTCCAAATACTATTGGAAAATTACACACGGAGAAAAGGATGAAGATAACTCTTCATACTTCTTTTATCTCATTGACAAGGTCATAAACTTCGTAGAAAAATGATTTTATAAGCCGAGGGCTGAATGGTATGAGGGTGGTTAAAAATGTCATCGCAAGCGACACCTCAGGGCACCAGGTGAAACCCTGTTGTAGTTGGCCTTGCCTTCCTACATGGACCATTAAAGAGGTTGACAGTTGAATTGTCCGATACTCGTGGGAACAACATGAAGAAAAGAAATAGTAAAAAGTAAAATATATAATATAAAAATACTAAAAATTACGGTTTTATCACGTACAAACAAAAAAAAAA
This sequence comes from Amphipoea lucens, assembly GCA_947508005.1. NCBI lineage: Eukaryota > Metazoa > Arthropoda > Insecta > Lepidoptera > Noctuidae > Amphipoea > Amphipoea lucens. The sequence continues at coordinate 20,025,689 of OX382355.1, forward strand.
TTAATTGATTAATGAAACAATACGTGGTTGATGATAGATACCCTAGTTAGTTATTAGTAAGCTTGTCACTTCTTTCATATCCAAGTCAATTTAATTATAATTTTTAGTGCGTGATGTAGTTTTTTAAACAATTTATATTATCTGGGTTTCTAAGGGTAACTAAGGATAACTTAAAATAAAAATTTCGTAAAAAATATCCATAATATGAAGTAATAATTAACAATGACATATTGAGTTGGATTCGTTTGAGCACTGCAACTTTTCTTGGAAAAGTGTTACGAGACTTTTGGTATGGCAGGCAACTTCAATTTTCGTTCAATATTACTAACCTTACAAAATGAAATAGCAGTGAGTTTTTTTGAGTTTAGAAAATACTATAAGCAGGAAAAACTATGTAACAACAAAGATTCTTCTGTCGGTAAACTATTTAATCGACTCAGGTGGAAATTAAAACAGAGGAGACCCTGCGACAATCGGCTTATACCACATTGTTACTGGAAAGTGAACTCATGAAGGTAGTAATTTCACAAAGCTTTTATTCGTGTTATTACAAACTGTGCCAAGATGTTATAGGCAGGCAACATTAGCTAAAACTACTTAAGTAAAAAAGCCGCTCTGCAGGTTGGTACGGAATAACCTCATTAAATATCCACCAATACTGCTAAGCGTGCCTGCTGGCTGTGGGAGAATGGGAGTCGAACCTTTGGCTTCAGGCGCTACCGCCACCCGACATAGGCACTATTTTTAGGGTTCCGTAGCCAAATGGCAAAAAACGGAACCCTTATGGATTCGTCATGTCTGTCTGTCTGTCTGTCTGTCCGTCCGTCCGTATGTCACAGCCACTTTTTTCCGAAACTATAAGAACTATACTGTTGAAACTTGGTAAGTAGATGTATTCTGTGAACCGCAGTAAGATTTTCACACAAAAATAGAAAAAAACAATAAATTTTGGGGTTCCCCATACTTACAACTGAAACTCCAAAATTTTTTTTTCATCAAACCTGTACGTGTGGGGTATCTATGGATAGGTCTTCAAAAATGATATTGAGGTTTCTAATATCATTTTTTTCTGAACTGAATAGTTTGCGCGAGAGACACTTCCAAAGTGGTAAAATGTGTGTCCCCCCCCCCTCTAACTTCTAAAATAAGAGAATGATAAAATTAAAAAAATATATATAATGTACATTACCATGTAAACTTCCACCGAAAATTGGTTTGAACGAGATCTAGTAAGTAGTTTTTTTTAATACGTCATAAATCGAAAACCGCAATTTACCTTTCACAAAGTTACAACGAACTACAAGAACTTTTATATTATGTTACTTGCTGCTACGGAACCCTTCATGGGCGAGTCCGACTCGCACTTGGCCGGTTTTATTCCACTTCCATTTTCTGGCTCGCTACAAGTCTACGTTCAGATACACTTTGCGGGGCTCCACAACGCTGACAATGCGGTGAAGCAGTCGACCGCCTCGGACGCCGGCCTATCCCGCAGTAAGAGCGCTGGTCATGGTTGCCATCCGGCAAGGCACATCATCCGTCGGGGTCTTTTCATCGCCGGCGCCGAGATGTCAGCTGTTTTAGAACCCTTGCCACGCGACGATGGGAAGAGGCCAGACGAAATAACCATAATGCCTTGGAAGTTGGGTAGGCCTTTGGTGTGGGAAGCAACCTGTGTCGACAACCTCGCCCAATTCCATCTTTCTAGCATGGTGGGCTGAGCTTGGGTGGTTGCTGCAGGTGCAGAAAACCTCAAACGGTGCAAATATAGCAACCTTATTGGAAACCATATGCCTAGAAGCCATGGCCCTAGTGTTTCAACCCCAAACGGCTCGAAAATATATCGGCTCCAAAGTATAATAAATTATTACAGTGCAGCGGGAATATTTTTTCAGCGGGCAGAGCATAAAAATTTAGTATGAAAAGTCAGATGAGAAGAAGTGGATTTGTTAAGAAGAGGAAACAGGGTATAGTGGTCGCAGTGACGATGGCCACAGTCGTGGTCGCCCAGTGCGTGCGGTCACTTTGTTGATTATCTCAACTTGTTTGACTTTTTATTATTTCTTAGATACGCTTGTCACCCTACTTAATTCAAATCTCAAATTCATTCTTCTTCTTAGCGTACCTACGGCTAAAAGTTCAAATAGGTTTGGTTCAACATTCAGCTGCGCGAACTGCCTATCTGACCTCGACAGCCCAGTGACTGAGTAACACGATACCCCTTGGTAAGTTTTCTCGAAAACTAAATATGGCAATATAAACGACGATTAAAAAAGAAACCCTGGTTCCTTGAATGAATATGTAAGTTACAAACAAATTCAAAAGTAAAAGTTAAACTGAACGTAGTACTCGTGACCGCTAGCTAAGCTTGTTTATAAACAAATATCAAACCACAAGCCCAGGCCAAGTGCACGAGTTTATTAACTTTTAAAAGTTGAAAATGAAAGTGTTTACCTTATTATCCGTGGTTTACCCACAATGCTCGCACGAGTTTTACTTTATTTATTTTATACGACGAGAGGCTAGAAATTACAAAACGATATGCATAAAGAATTTTCATTGTACTTTCTAGGTATTTAAAACTAAAAGTAAAAGCTTTTATAACAAGTAAATCAATCTAGTAGGTAAGTTAATCTAGTTTGATTTTTTTACTATTTGACATAAATAAACTGTGTTTAACTTTGATAATGTTTATTATTATTATTTATTATCAGCCATTTCTGTCCCACTGCAGGGCAAAGGCCTCCCTTCCCTCTTTCCACTTATCCCTATCCAGTGCTGTTACACGCCAATCTTTGTGGAAAGAGTCGAGTTCGTCCCGCCATCTCATTCTGGGCCTGCCGCGTTGCCGTTTGCTGCTGTTTGGGACCCATTGTGTGGTTACTTTAGCCCATAGCTCCTCCGGCATGCGACAGATGTGACCAGCCCAGTTCCATTTTAGCTTGGCAGCCGTGTGACCTACATCGGCAATTTGAGTTTTAGAACGCAGTATTGAGTTCCTTATACTATCAGTAAGTTTAATTCCAAGGATACTGCGCTCCATCTCGCTGACAGACCCCGAGTGCGGACTTTTGACGATTATAGTGGATAAGACAGAGATTAAAACAGAAGAAGAACTAGCAGAGGATCGAGGGGGTGGAGGGGGAGCTTCAGGGGATCAGACCGGAATAACTCGGTTAAATGGTGTAAGTAGCCTCTCTGTCAGAAGATAATTGTTTAGGCTAAACTGATGAACAGGTTACCGCGATTCAAAACCTTGATTTACTGGGCGTTGGTCCAAACATACTCATCGTAAGGGCGTTTGTGCACTACAAGGAATTTACTGTCCGGCACTCTGATTTTTTTGCTAAGTGCACAATCTAGTATATACATTTATGGCGTGCCATATGGGATCATAAAAAATCGGACTGCCGGACAATAAAATTCCTTGTAGTGCACAAACGCCCAAATAAGAGCGGGCTTGTTTAATCTGGTAAGTCCCTGGAAAAAACTGAAAAAGATCCCGGAATGTCAGTTGAGAATATTTATCTATTAACTGTCAAGTCCTGGAAGATTACCATCAATGCTCAAAAATTGGGTTCGTATTCTGTTTAAATTGTGTATTTAAACAGAGTAATCTAACTAGTGCTTAAAGTTTTGGAAAATAACGCTACTGGGTAACTATTGCTACTTCTTGGGTAAGAGTGACAGCTAAAGCGTGGTCAGATGCGTCCGTTTCTACAGCAAGTTGTTGCTTACTGGATTTTATCTAGTTTTTACAGCTTAAATGAAGTATGGTGCCGTCTCAGGCCGATTGTATGATTCGTCATTCTACATACGGTGCCGTCCGGTTGCACATAGTCGCCGTTATGTATAATCGCATCCATTTCGTCAAGAGTCATAATTATGTTAGGGTGACCATGATTATTAAACAAGTTCGGCAGTAAAAAGTGAGCAGTAAACTTAATAAATATGAGTCATAACAAATATTTAAATAGTTAATTATATAAATATTAAGCAGTAAAATGGTTTAACGGGCAGTTACGTGTGGGCAGTTAACACATCAGAATTAGTTGGTAAGAAATCTCACTTGGAAGTAGCGTTTGCCGGCCGTTGCCGCGGTGGTGGCCGTGCGGCCACCAACCAACCACTGCAGCAGCATCAGTAAAACATGGCTTTATACGATAAAAATCGATGATTAATAGTTGACTCATACAATGTCATCAAATACAATCTTTATACACAAGAAGTGACTAGTTGCATATCACTACAGTGTAAATTAAATCACTTACCGCACGGAAAATTCACAAGTTGGCGCACATCTCCAGTTGGCTCGGATGATAAATGTCTTCGTAGATTGCGTCGAAATCTAAGTGAATAATTAACACAGCTTTCCGAAGAAAATAGTTGTACTTTAAGAAGCCATATTCATGAAATCATTCGAATCAGCACAGGAAAACAGATATAACACTTACACGCAACTGGAACGAAACGGAAAGAAAACAAACGAAGTGTTGTGCCAGTGCCAGATAGTGATGGGGCTCTAGGCATTTTTAATTAAATCACGACTGAATTTATTAACCGGCTTAACAAAAATGGAAGAAGTTCTCAGACCGACGCGTATGTTTTTCTTACATTATTAATTGTTCCCACAGTTTCCACTATATCCATATTCCACCGAGTATCACCACATCATCAGCAGTGGTGCAATACTGGTAATTCGCCATCATCATTAGCCTACAGCAGTTCACTGCTAGACGTAGGCCTCTCCTATTGCATGCAATTCAACTCGATTTTCGGCAACTCCCATCCCACTGCTACTAGCCACCCTGCGAAGATCTGGTAATTGACTAAGCAAGCACCAAAAACCTAGCCTACCCACCTACCTAGCCTAACCTAGCCTTGGTAAGCACTTACGCAGTATTTAAGCGTCTAAGCTTCTTGACAATAACAAATTCATGGAAAAAATATGTTTTTGAAGTGAAAACTTCTTTAGCGGCTTTGCACACTTTTTTGTAATGGGTAAAAAATGCTAAACTCGCGTCAGGACATCGCGTCAGGACACGTGACCGTCAGGAGAGACTACACAGGGGAGAACTACTACTCCTAACTACTAAGTATCCCCCTCTCTTTCTACGGCGGCGCCAACCGAAGTGAACCAAGTGACACACGACAATGGATGGATGGATGGATGGATGGATGGATGGATGTGGATGTGGATGTGGATGTACATGTGGATGGATGGATGGACAGCTGATGGCTCGACCGTCTGTGTAGTAGCCACACTGCTGTGTATTCGTAAAATTCGTGTATAAATTGTTTAAAATATGGAAATTGAACAAAGTGCATCTATTAATGAAAAAAGTGACGCAGAAATAGTGAAAAAAAATGAGTTATATTAGTTCAATTAATAATTGATTTATTTCAACGTTAATATTCAAGTTTTCACTTCTGCCGGCACTCCCGGAGTGCAACCCGTCTTTTTTTTTACCGCTTGATGGTAATGCAGAACGGATGACCAGTGACGATTGTGCACTTTTTCCTTATACTCCATAACAATTTTGCCGTTTCTACATAGTTGGTCTGATTGGCACATATTTTTCAAAATCCAAAATTAAGTCTGGTAGGATATTAGATGACCAAAAAGATTATTTTTTGTTTTACTGAAAGCGCCTACGATACTCGTATGTTGCACGCTACAGTGATAGCAAACTGTTCCGGAAATTCCTGCGATGCGTCTGATTAAATCGGAAACGGAAAGACTATAATATCCGCGGCAGCTTCGGAGTCCGAGATATTGCAGACAAATTGCACATATATGCAATAGTATACCCATATTACCCATACTAATCTTATAAATTCGCAAGTAATTCTGTCGTCTCTCTGTCTGTAACCTTTTCACACCTAAAGTATTGAACTGATTGATATTAAATTTGACAGATAGGTAGCCTGGGCCCAGAGAAGACATAGGCTGGTTTTGATCCTGGATATTAATAATATACATGTAAAATAAGTAGTGGGCAACAGCTAGTATTATAATAAACTAGCGACTCGCCCTTGATTCTCACGGGTGCAATTTACTGATGTCATGACATGTCAAAACATTTCTCTGCTATATATAAGTTACGTAAGTTATATGTATTATACGCCATAGTCTCGGCCATATCGTCCATCAATGCCTCTTTTGCTAGCCACTGCAGTAATGTACTATTACAAACGATGTTATTTAAACTAAAACCAATTAAGTTAAGGATCAAAAAAAATCGATAGAACCAACCGAGTTTAGAAACCCAGAAATGTCATAAACAACAAATACTTTATCGAAGATAAAAAAATAAAATTAGTCCTGTTATAAAAGTAAAAAGAAAGTTTTGTATCAAATTTATTTTGAGGTAATGGAGAATCAGGGGATTTTAAATTGTGTCTATGAGGTGGTCTTAGCGGTGGGTTAGGGGGCAACTCGTCCACTTCAAAACTGGGACCAGGGACCAGTTCCACCTTTATAATTTTACTAGGGGTCAACTCGTCCAACCTCGAAACTGGGACCATGGGCCTAAGGGGGCATCTCGTCCCACTTCGAAACTGGGACCTGGGACCAATTCCACCTAGGGGGCAACTGGGCCCACGTTAGTTTAGTGCACTACTGAATATTCAGTATCTTTTAACAGTTAAAACTACTTTTTGAATCACTATGTACGATAATTTCTTACGAAATGCGCCAGTCAGTTGAGTGGTTATGAGGTAGGTTTTTTTTTATTTAAGACTTTTCTTGTGCTCCAACCGCAGTATGTATAGAAGACTATTTTAATCCTTATATGAAATTGCATCGATTGGCACCATTAAAATAAAATATAAGAATTGTCATCTTTTTTAGCTGACTGTACTATTTTTACAAAATCTGTGAATGCAGTTAGCAATTACTCAAAAAGTTTAGGACAGTCTTCTAAGAACGTATATCTGTAGTTACAGCGGCTAAGGTAGATACCTGCCCTTAAAAGTCCAGTAAATTCTAAAAGTATAGTTTTCTCAAAATTGCTGCGTCTGATTTTGGTGACGCTTTGCATAAGGGTATAAATGAAGTATCCCTACACAAATATTAAAACCGTATCGCTATTGGTCCATAGCCCGCTTCCTTTAAAAATTCGCCCAGGCTCCTTTAGCAAACAAAGAAAAACTCATCAAGGCAGGCAGTTGGTATTGCACTTTGCTGAATTACGGGTCACAACTTGCAAGTTAAATTCTACACTGAATAATTGCATGGTATCCTCGTTTGCTACTCTCAATCAAAAAGGGCATAGAAGAGTGGCAATTGCTTTCAAAGCGTTTCGTATTTTTACGACGACTTTTAACAGGATTTTCAGGCTTATCGGTGGCTTATTTTTTTCCATTTGTGACTTTTCCGTCGTCGTAGTAGCCGATAGAAGATCACTCGTATAAATGTGCGATAAGGGTACACACACGCTACTTTTAGCAACGGCGTTCGGCGATTTTGCGGCTGTATCGATGCAGCATCGCGTTTTGGCGACTCTCTGCGCTCGAACGCGGTATCGGAATCGCGCGTTTTAGCGACTGTACCGATGCTGGATCGATGCTGTATCGCGGTTTCGCGACTTCCTGCGTTCGGACGCGGTATCGGAATCGCGCGTTTTAGCGACTGCTCCGATGCTGGCGCAAATGCCAAATCGCTGCGACCGGCATACGAATGTGCGCGGAGTGAAGCGTTCAGCCTCTGTGTCGAGTTTGGTTGGCGTTTTTAAGTGTGCGGTGTGGAATCTATTTTGAAAATATGATTATATTTTGTAAGTAAAAATAGGTACGTTCCAATTTCAAAATTTCCCTCCACATTGTCTCATTAAAAAATTGATCTGCGCCGGGAAAATTTTCGCGTTATGATATTTTACGATTTCAAGTGTCGTCTGAAACCGGACGAATCGTACGATATAGACTTCAAACGGCATTCATGGATGAAGGCCCTTCTAAGGCAACCGTGTATCGTTGGTATAACGAATTCAAGCGCGGTCGACTAACTTTGGGGGATGAAGAAAGAAGTGGTCGCCCTTTGACGGCTGTTACGAAAGAAAACGTGCAGGCAGTGAAAAATTTAATCCAACTTCCAAGACAATAGGCAAGTTACGTATCAAAAGATTCAGTACATACTGCAGGTCGGATCGGGAAGCCTTCCCGACATTCTAAACGTGCATCTTCGCGTGAGGAGGATAGTTTCACGCTGGGTGCCGCACAACCTCACCGATGCTCAGAAGCAGGCCCGGGTGGAATGATGCCGTGATATGATAAACAGATTTGAAGCAAGCTCGTCTTGGCGTGTTTACGACGTCATTACAGGTGATGAGTCTTGGATTTATCAATACTATCCAGAAATGAAGCGCCAGTCGACGGTTTGGGTGTTTCAAAACGAATCAATGCCTACTAAAGTGAAGCGATCTAGAAGCGGGGGAAGATTTTGTTCGCGAGCTTTTTCAATTTGACTGGCTACTTGGTGTCAATTCCTTTACGGAATCAAAGAAACATCAACGCTGAATGGTATACTACCAAATGCTAGGCAGAAGTTTTCTCTGTTGTGAGCAACAACCGACCGAACACAGGGCTCCGCGGGCTATACTGCTCCACCACGACAACGCGCCTTCGCACACCGCGCTTAAAACGAGGGACTTCCTGAACAGCACGCCGGTCAAACTTCTGGGTCACCCTCCTTACAGCCCTGACCTAGCACCGTGTGACTTCTTTTTATTCCCTAAAACAAAAAATCAGCTCAACGGGATACAATTTTCATCGCCGGAAAATGCGCTGTCAGCGTTTGAGCAGGCTGTAAACGAGGTGTCTGCGTGCGGTCTGGAAAAAGTGTTTCGAAAACTTGTTCAGACGCATGACACTTTGTATAGAAGCTAGTGGGAAGTACTTTGAAAAGATTTCATAAAAAAATATTTACCTGTGGAACATTTTGTTTTATTTCCGCAAAATTTTCTGAGTGCCCCACGTACTTATGAACAACGACCGTATGAAGCAGTAGCAAAGGACAACGGTATTTCATAACAAAAATTCAGTCTCAAGTATTCAACTACGAATACTGTTGAATGTATGCAATATTAAACGTTGGAGCACACTGCCGGCGCAACCTGACGCGATGGTAAAATGCATGCATGCAGTAGATTAAAAATACCCTATTTCCTTCAGCTAGCAGAGGGGCAATTCTCGTAATTTTAAGAACGTTCACAGTCTGATCTCAGTCTCAATCTCTCAAAAATACCTCTAATTTTCCTACATTTTTTACTAGTTTTTGACATTGATGGTCGCTGAGACGACGTTTTTAATTTTTTATTGCCTTCAGATCGTACCATCTGCCTATAGAACTAAAGGAGATTTTATGTCGAAATTCATTAGAATCGGTTGAAGTGTTTGTTACGAAACAACTAGACTGACAGGCATTGAGTTTTTAACATTTGTCACACATTTTTAACATTTGTCATGATATAAAGTTGTTATAAGGTTGAGATAAAAAACAATCATCTCGTAAACCTTTGTTATTATCGGTCCTATCGCTCTCTGACTCGCTCATTCACTGGAAGATATATAGTAGATAAACTTTTTTCTGTGCGCTGCGGCAATACCTGTAATAGAATTCTTGTAGCTTGAACTTGAACTTGTGCATTTGTTTACTAACCACTGCATATTCTCGAACTATTCTAACTGGTTCGCGTTTGTTAGAAAATTTCCATTTCTATCATTGTTACCTTTTATTAATTTTTCATCTTTTTGTATTGTACTTGATTTTAATTGTCATTGCACTTAAGCCGTTGTTAGGTAAACGTACCATTACTACTTACACGATAGCCGTAACCGTAAACATAATTATATAATAGGAAGTGTTATTTCAAATCATTTTACTTAATTTAATTAATTATCTCGAATCGTATGCTGCCAGAAATGTTACACATTTTAATATTGTATTTAAAAGCAAATGCAACTATTTTCGCAAGAAGTCTTGAGAAAATACTTCTTCTTTAATAGTCTTCGCCATTGAAAAAAGCAATCGTCAGTAAAAAATATTATACCGTATTATACCGTAGAATACTGTATTAAAGATTCCGCAGACCGGCGCGACGTAACTCTCGTAGAACAATTTCTCCGGCGCGACGTAACTCTAGTAGAACAATTTCTATAAAAACTTCATGGAAATTGTTCTACTAAGCAACCAGATTTTATTGAAATCAGAGTTACATTTGTTTTCTTTTTTAGAGTAGAAAAGAAACCAAATGAACACATTGACGCGTGAAAAGTTATCGTTGTTCGTCATTGATTCGGGATTTTGTAATGAGTTTGCTTCATTTCAATTTTCGAGCGCAACCAGGCATTGATGTACTATAGTTTATCTATTATTTGTTTAACCAGAACTCATGCCATTTTTTTCAAACGGGACCATGAAATATGTACTTTTGATTTTCAGAGATAGTTACGAATTTATTTTAGGCGACCCCTACACCTACTGTGTTTGCGCAATATTATAGCCCGATGCATAGTTCAATATTGCACAATTCTAATCCTACGCGGAGCAATGAAAAATATTGTGTAGTAAAATTGATGTTAGTTAAACTTTAACCCTTAACGTTCAAATTGCGCAATTCTTGATATTGCGCAATACTATTGTAGATGTGAGGCAGCCCTTAAAACATCAAAGCAGTGACAGTGAGATTTTACTTTTTCAATAATGTCTCAAAAATTCTGACCATTCTGGTAAGAGTTTTATTTATGTTATTGATGAGTGTCATCACTAATAAATTAACGTAACTTTTCTCTTTTAAACTCACAATGGTTATAAGTTTTCATCAACAATAATCTTTTATTGATGAGTGTCATCACTAATAAATTAACGTAACTTTTCTCTTTTAAACTCACAATGGTTATAAGTTTTCATCAACAATTGTTATTGATGAGTGTCATCACTAATAAATTAACGTAACTTTTCTCTTTTAAACTCACAATGGTTATAAGTTTTCATCAACAATAATCTTTTGATGGGACCGCCAAACGGATTTGTTAAAAACACTGTTTCGAGCTATCATATGCAGAGTAAAATGTATGGACAAAAGTTTGTTTAGAAAACTTGAAAGTGCAGAGGTGCGGACGCTACGCCTTACGCCATCTATATTTGACTCGACTCAGCAACTAACTTACCTAAGTACCTACCTACTCCTACAGCCAGTTTTGAAGAATCGAGAATTAGTGTGAAGATGCTGCTGGTAGACAGATATAATCTATCATAGGCACTTTGTTTATTATTTTTCCATAAAATCTAAGTACATATTCATCATTGTGATTATCTACTTGCATTCCCTAAGTGAGGCCGCACACTGGGCCATCATTTTGTATAAAGCATGCCGCACACCAGACATATACATACTTGTGTTACAATAATTGTGGCGCCTCATTTGAAACGCGACACAAAAGACACATTTGTAGCAGGTGCAGTTTGTTTGGTCAGAACGTCTGCCGCGCTACACGAATTCAAGATCGAACCGATTCGTATTTTGTAGCATGGTGACTTGCAAAAATGAATGACAACATAGAATTTTACGTTGAGTCTATTGCATAGGTTGAAAATAAACACTATATTATACAACCATGTATGTGTTCTGAGACATTCGATGGTGCATATGAAACTTTTCTTCGTCGAACCGAAACTCTTCCCTAATTTTGAAAATACCGTAAATTGTAGTCTCTTGATTAAACGGGTGAACCAAATAACGTAATTTTTTTCTCATTACCTGACACATCAAGAAATATGTATCATAGGACGATGATTTCAACATTGTTGAAGCTGTGCGTCGGATGTCCGATACATGATATATTTTTTCCGAGCTGAAATGAAACGCAGTAATTGTAGCGACGTAAATATAGGCTGTGGCGCCAGTGCAAGGTGTGCGGCCTCGCTTAGTCCAATTGTGGCGCCACATTTAAACGTGCCACAATTAACGCCCGCATAATTATATCAGCGTACAAGCAAGCACACGAATGACACATTTGTACCGGGTGCAGTTTATGGCAAGGCGGATCGAACATGATCGTTTTTTGTAACGCGATGATACGTGGTTTGTAAAATTGATTGATTGATTGATTGATAGGTACATCAAAGTCAATGTGTTGTCATGATGTAGGTAGGGTCTTTAATACAGTCAAAGAAGTACATAACGCAACCGTTAATATGGCACGTAGTTTTAGAAATGGTCAGCTTTGTAGAGCCTGTGTAGCTGTTTCTTTCTAGAAGTCGATGCACTAAAGCGCATAAATTATTAAAATAATTAATGTAATAGTTGTTATATGATCGACGCCACCCTGGCGGAATGAGGAATGGCCAACCGAAACATTCTAGTCAACGACATTATCAAATATAGGGTAATAAGTATAGATAACAATATATATAATAATAATATATAAAATAATATAATATATACTACAAGTCGTAGGATGATTGGAAAAAGCGTTATTTTGCAAAAATCCTAGTATGTATTTAATTCATAACAAAATGAAACACCACAAAATCAGTCCCAAATAATATTTATTATTATTATTTCATGCCTTACACATTATAACGAATACGCTATGAGATTTATTGGAAAAATAAATATATATTTTTTTGTTTTTGTTTGTGTCACAGCTTTGTTCAGCTTTGTTGAATACATTTGCTTTTTGCTGATTATACTGTATTTACAAGTTCAGGACTACGTTCACATTACAATGGAGAATTCCGTGTATTTTAATGACTGCATATATTATATGTATAAGAATTTTAAAAAGTTAAGAAATAATTGTAGCGACACACGCCGCAGTAGAAGCAATAACATTAAAATAAAGTAAGTTACCTGATACGACATATTTTTTGTATTTCTAAATTGTATAACAAAAAAATAGTATTTTCGGTTAAATATGAATGATAAAATTGGAACTTATACATAATTAATTTTTAAAGTAAATAATAATGTCACTTTCATTTTATTTAAAATTGAGCTCATTGCTCTTTTTCAGCGTTTTTCTCTAAGACCTGTAATTTAGAACGTACCCAAAACGGCTAGAAAATTCACTCTATATGTTATGCATCTATGTTCAAGTATCTGCTAAAATATTTCAGGACTTTTAAGCCGTTTAAATTATATTTTTTATATGAAGATCGACAACATAGAACGACAACGCTATTATAAAAACTAACTGAAAACTCCAGACAGCTGAATTTTACAGTCAACATAAAAGCAGAATAACGTTAACGCTGCTGAGTGGCTATGGCGTGATTTACTAACAATTTATTCTAATTTACTTGATGCAGTAGTCGTTTAGTAGACTTACATGAGGAGTGGGCCGTACGTTTGCTCGAAATTCACTTGGTCGAATGATCGTTTGACCTATCAACTGGTTAGTCGAAAGGACGATTTCCCGAAGAACGTTTGACCAGAAAATAGGTTTCCTCTACATGAGTGCTTGGAATTCATTGGAATAAATGGTCACATGACTTGAAATGTCTTTTTTTTGGATTGGATGTTTACTGTCTCAAGTTCCTTTTTTAATATGATCTTACGACATGCGTGCGTAATTTTTTAAATTAAGGAAATCACAAGAAAATAACTAACATCCAAGCCAAAACGCATGCCAAGCTTTGTAACTATTTTATTTCGGTCAAAAATTCATCGGACAAACCACTTTTCGGGATAACGTTATTCGTTCTTTCGATCAACAGTTCATCGGTCAAACGATCATTCGGGCAATCGTGACGTACTGCAATGTGAACGCATCCTCGTTAGAAATATTTACAATTCAAAGTATAGAGCTATAATAATGTGTACGTGGCCATAGCGAATTAATTATATAACATTGCTAAGCAATGGCTACTGTCAGTAGGTATCTACATACCATAAATGAAGTAAATCTTGCTCAAGTGCTTCCGATATCCTAACCAATATAAATAGCTACAAACATTATAGTTACAATCGATTAAGCATATTGATAGTAATACTTAACTGGTAAGTATACAAATTAGCATTCAATCATACTACCTTTACAGAAGGGGCTGATTTTAGATATTTTTATACCTACATACATAAAAAAATCAACTGTTTATATCACAGTGGTTGAGAATCAATTATAATTAATGATTTATATTTCATATTTTAGATTTTTATTGATATGAATATGTTTATATGCGTCTTTCGTTTGTTAGCAAAATAAACACTCTGGGAACTTCATTTTTCAGTGCCAAATCGAGCAAATCGATTTGCATGCATCTAAACTTTTTATTATGATTGATATACGTAATTATTGTGTCGTCGCTTATGACGAGTTGAAATATTACAATTACTTTTGTCGTTTGTAAAATATCTATCTACGCACGTGTATATTTGTTAATAGTTATCAGTCACAATGCAATAAGTAGGTAATAATAGTTTACATCGCTTTATACATAAAACGTTTCGGTCTAGTATTCCGAGTTGTTTATTGGCGGACGTAAAACTTATTACACGAATTAAAATGAGTAATTAAAGACAGGGTTTTGGGTACTTTTATCACTATTGAGTCAAGTGCTAGTGTATAGTTATGATTTTATTTCTCTTCCAGTTAATTATTATTCTACACATGGTGCATATGACCGTAAAGTTAATAGATTAATACGTCATGTAGCTCACGTTTGCTTATGAGCAGTCACACCACCACTTCCTTATCCACTAAAGGGAGTAATTTAACCATAACTGCGTATTATCATCTTCAGTTTTTACTGAGCAGTTTTTAAAATGCTTTAGCTGAAAAAAGTATCACTTTGATGAAGTAACATTAAGATGTTGCAAGTGATAGGAACGTTGTTTCTTTTTCAAGACACATCCTGCATTACTATTCAGTTAATTACTTTTAAGTATAATTAGCAAAATTTGTTTTACCACCGGTAACAGACCTTCTGTGTATAAAGCGGTGAACATACGTTTTTAATTTTCACAACGAAATTAAAGAAGTTTTAAACGCATACCACAGTTCATGTGCAGAAGTCCACACACTTATCATCAAGTGTATCGGACTTTAAACCATGTCTACTGCCTACCTTATTTAATAGTATAAGTACTAAAATATTACTTTAACTAAAGAATTTTAGTTTATTATCAGTAGTAATCAGGTTCAAGAATAAACTGACTCTGTCATACGATTCTAAATACTTAACATATAGGCTTACAAAGCCAACAACGATTTAGGATTGTTTATATGCTCGCGCTGTGATGACATTAAATACACGATAATATGTAACATTAAAATATTAGTACATTACATAATATTAATTGAGAGCCACAGACTGATTGATTAACTTGAAGGTATTTTATAAGTTTGTGTGTACCTATTAGAGAGAAAATTGAAGATGACGATATTTTCGTAGAAGTACTTCTTACACATAACGAAACAATTTGTTCATAATTTTATTTATAATCATTAGATTTAAATGCAATTTATAAAATGAGTATATCTTCTTTAGTTGGTAGCTCTCAATCTGTCGGAAAGGCGACATGCAAACAGCGATTTGCAATGAGTTAGAATATTATAAATGAATTTATTACAGAAAATAAATAGCCTATATCATCAACATTACAGAGTATGTAAGTAGATGGCCTAAAAATTCTTCAGCGCAACATTGAAAATATGTAGAATGATAGAAACTAGATGCACGTTTAAATTGGATTTTCATTAGGTATTTTACATCTTTCCAATCCTAGACATTTCCTTCAATACTTGTGGCAGAAGTAAGCTAATGTTAGTGTAATACGTCAGTGGTTTTATTTCCTTGTGTTCAAGATCTACTCTATGTAGATGTCCTCGATCGGGTAAGCCGTTTCTATGAATGTTTGGTAGAATCTGTGGAATGCTCTCCTGAAATAGAAAAAGATGAGTATTATTTAACATAATAATAACCAACCTCAATAAAATGAACCTAGGTTAATATGATTGCTATGTTAATAGAGTCCTGCTTTCGTCGACATGGAGGTAGTTTCAATGACTTCGCACATAAAAAAGAAAACGGAAACTTTATAAACTCACTTTCGTGTCTATCACAGAGGTTTTTTTCGAGATCTAAGTATGTAACGTATGAATTTTGGTACGAGTATAATGATAGGTCTCCATGACGCGAACACAGATCGCCGGTCAAAGCTCAAAAGTCTTTATTTTAGATTTAAGTGGGGTTCAATTCGATCCTCAATAAAATAAGTTCTTAAAAATGTGTCGTAGGAAAGGTGTCATTAAAAAGAGATTTCTGTAAGGAGTTTTACAATGTTTGGTCTAGTGGTCTTGAAGATAAGTGAATTAATTGAAGTGTTAATAAACCTTATAATGAATTAATAAAAAAAACACCCACCCCACGGCCTCAGCTACGGGCCTCGTGGACTCCTGCCCCCTGAAGACGTGGCATGCAAATCGCTGTAGAGTCGGGTGCTTGGTAATGAAGCCCAAGTATCTGTGGTCACGCGGGTGGAACGCACAGAATGAAACGTTCTTTAATGAGTAGAAATAGTCGATGCATGGCCCATTTCGATTTCTCTGGAAAATAAATAATTAATTAAACCAGCACATCACTGTAATTCCCATTGCATTGACTTTCAGTTACGATAACTGTAATTTTGGAATTTGCATTTTTTTTACTCTGTGTAGGATAAGCACCTGCCTAAAGTTGTCTACAGTAGTAGAAACCTACTTATAATGCTTTTGTGTATTGCTTATACCACATTATAAATTTTTATTACAATCGTATGCAAAGCTTTCAATTATGTATGTACGAGTATTTTGGGTAGGTACATGAATAAAGACAAAACTAATACTTGCTAACAGCTCAGCCAATGTAATAAGTTGTATTCTAGTAGGTAAAGTAGTTGCTTGTCGTGCGTGTGTGAGCGCCTACGATTTATTAGGTTGACATACACAGCCCACCAATTTATGAACTGCTGTTAGTAGATAGGCGCCTGATAGCACTCGTAGCAAATAGAAATTACCACGGATATCGAAATTACCGAGAATATGATACTGCACGTAAGTAACATTATTAATGCACAGAAAAAAATACGACAATCCACCCCTAGTTCGCACGGCTCGATTTGAGGTTAACTGATGTGGCGACATGTCAAAATATAAAGATTTTTGTGTTGTATCTAAGTTAAATAACAGGATTTGCCTTTTAAATAAAAAAAATATAGAAGAATAAAGATAAATAATGCCACTTGGAAAGCTGACACGGTAAAATGGAATTGGATTGGACACATCCTCTGCATGTCACGCGACCAATAGGCTAAACTTACGACCCAATGGGTCAAGCGATATCATGGCAGGCCCAGACGGAGATGGTGGATGAGCTGAACTACTTAAACAAGAACTGGTCCTTAGAAGTTTTAAATAGAGAGAAGTGGAAAGAGAGTACGGAGGCCTTTGTCCTGCAGTGGGACATCACAGGCTTTTAATAAATAATAATAATAAATAGAAGAATACGTACCTAAAGTAAATAAAAAAAAAAATATTATTAGTTATTCAAAATTGCACCTGAGTTGTAGGGGAGTGTTAATGTTGAATTTTAAACTCCGTATTTAATAATCTTTATAAAAAATAAAAAGTGTTTTTGGAATTTTTGAAATTCAACCCTTTACTGGGTGAAAAAGTGTTATCAAGTTTTAGGGGGAGGATTTTACTGGTTGCTTCGATTAACTCTAAAATTGATATAAATAATGAGAGTTTCTTCAAAAATCAACCCCTGTCGGGGTGGAGAGAGGGAAAACATTTTTTTTAATGAAAAATCGCATTGTTTTTATTTAGAAACAAGAAACTTGGCAAAATTACTTAACTTCTTAAATAGTTTTGATTGTTTGAGTTAAAACCCTACACACTATCTCCGTTTGGGACCAATCGTAAAGATCTTTACATAATATATTAGGTCCTTACATATGAAATTGGCGTTTTTCGTACTGGCCACTTTAATCACGAATTTCTCCTCTTTGGTAAGGAATTCCAAATTCAAATTTGTACAGCTATTTACTCATGTATTTGTGCTTCGATGACCGTCATTCATTTGTTTTTTTTTCTTCTGTTTTTTCTGTTTGCGTCACTCATTTTACAAAATGGAAAATTTAAAATATCGCATTATTTACGAGTACGAGTTCCGCCGTGGCACTAGTGCTGCGGAAACGACTCGAAAGGTGAATGATGTGTATGGCGGTCATGTTGCAAAAGAAAACACAGTTCGTTTTTGGTTCCAACGTTTTCGTTCTGGAAATTTCGACCTGCAGAACAAGCCCCGTGGACGGCCTGAGACCCAAGTTGATAATGGAGAATTGAAGGCTATTGTGGAAGCGGACCCATCGCAAACCACGTCCGAGTTAGCTGCAGGCTTCGATGTTAGTGATAAAACTGTTTTAATTCACTTGAAGCAAATTGGGAAGATTAAAAAGCTTGAAAGGTGGGTACCTCACGAATTGACTGAAGCAAACCGGCAAACGCGCATCGACTGCTGCGTTACATTACTGAACCGGCACAACAATGAAGGTATTTTAAACCGAATCATTACCTGTGATGAAAAATGGATTCTTTACGATAATCGGAAGCGCTCAGCGCAATGGTTGGATCCTGGCCAGCCAGCCAAATCCTGCCCCAAGCGAAAATTAACCCCAAAAAAGTTACTTGTAAGCGTTTGGTGGACTAGTGCCGGTATTGTTCATTACAGTTTTCTCAAATCTGGCCAGACTATTACAGCTGATGTCTATTGTCAGCAATTACAAACCATGATGGAAAAGCTAGCGGCTAAACAACCAAGGCTGGTCAATCGCTCCACGCCACTGCTGCTTCACGACAACGCCAGACCACACACTGCGCAACAGACGGCTACCAAATTAGAAGAGCTTGAATTGGAATGTCTTAGACATCCTCCGTACTCCCCGGACCTTGCTCCAACAGATTACCATTTTTTTCGCAATTTGGATAACTTTTTGCAAGGGAAAAAATTCAACTCCGATGGGGCAGTCCAAATCGCCTTCAAAGATTTTATTGATTCCCGTCCGACTGGTTTTTTTAGTAAAGGGATCAATGAACTACCTATAAGATGGCAAAAGTGCATTGAAAACAATGGTTCATACTTTGATTAATTAAATATATTATATTAAAAAATATTCGACTTTTTGTTCCTTCCATACAAAACGCCAATTTCATATGTAAGGACCTAATATATATGAAGAATTAGATTTTATGTGATGTAAATCCTTTATAACGGTCTCTCTTCTACAGATTATTCTTTTGGTTATCTCATGTAAAAATAATTCAGTTTGTTTGTTTTAACTGCAGCTTTTGTTTACAGAAATATGAGTTATAATTTGAATGTTTTGAAAAGTTTTTATAGCCAAATATTATTTTGCGCTCAAAATGATGTAAATTTATAATTCTGGCTGGTTGATTGTTTGACTGTTAGATAAACTAAAAGATTCTTTAGGTACTAAAACTGGTTAGACTGGTTTATTTCAGGCGATTGTCTCAGTGCATTTTGTAGTTGTTTACATTTGAAGATGTTGACTGATTTATTCCAGTTCTTTTCGATCTCCAGAGTAGGTAACACATTTTTGTTTTTTTACATAGTAAGGTTACCTTACTTCTTAAAACAACAACAAAAGCAACTTATTATAATTTAATCATTGCTGTAGAGACAATATTGGTATTGTGTGAGGTGAAATATACAATTTTTGCTGATAAAACCAATTACCGTGTGATGTGATGACGTAACTATTAATTGTATAAAGTGTCGAGATATCGAGAAAATAGTCCTGTCGAATAGACACCTAAACTTCGGTTTAAAATACGTTAGTAATTCTGAAGCACTTACTGCGGGTTTTGATCGATCAACCATACGAAGTCCGTGGTCTGATACTTCTAGTATGCACGGCTGCATTGTAGGTTCTCCATTACATTCCGAGACGATCTTCCTCACTGCTTGACATACAACTCCCGTGCCTTTGTGAGCGGAGGTTTCTACTGAGCCCATGTACCTGTAAACATAATGGTTATTTCTTAGTAAAAGTATTATTATTTGAACCCAGTGCAAATGAAACTGAATCATATGAAATGCGATATGTACAGACGCCAGCACATCAAGCTACTACAATCTGTCAAATTTCTTTAATAGATTTTCAACTTTAAAAAGTTAAATTAAAAATTTAAAAAACCCCCGACTCAAACAA
Source organism: Amphipoea lucens (assembly GCA_947508005.1). NCBI lineage: Eukaryota > Metazoa > Arthropoda > Insecta > Lepidoptera > Noctuidae > Amphipoea > Amphipoea lucens. The sequence continues at coordinate 20,045,905 of OX382355.1, forward strand.
AAACCTCTAAAAACTAAAATAATAATAAATATTAGCCCTTTAAGTTTAAGTTGCAGGAAATATTTTGATCCAAGCGTTGTCACGTCGGGGGACGGCTAATGAAAATTGGAAGTTAACAGCAGTTATGTTTTCTACAATAGCTACATTCATTATTGCTGGGTTTAAGCCTCCTGTTTGGCGTTTTCATTAGCCGTCCCCCGACATGAGGACGCTTGGATCAAAATATTTCCTGCAACTTAAAGTTAAAGGGCTAATATATATTATTATTTTAGTTTTTAGAGGTTTTTGTTTGAGTCGGGGGTTTTTTAAATTTTTAATTTAACTTTTATTTCTTGCTTTTTAAACTTTATAATATTATATTACTAGTAAACATGCTATACGATCGACACGTGACTTTTTTTACCACAGTGAAGCGAAGCTATTAAGGTACTCGTGGTCGTTGGCGTTCATTCCATACTAACGTATTCCTCTGTGAATTCGCCATTTCTGGTGGCGGCCATCTTGGATTTCAAATTTGTAATAGTGTATAGTATTCTACTAGTCAAGCCCTTTCATTTGATACTCATATTGAGGGAATTGTGAAAAAAAATATAATTCGCCATTTTGTGGTGGCGGCCATCTTGGTTTTGAAATTTATCATAGTGTTTGGTATTCTGCTTGTCAAGCCCTTTCATTTGATACCCATATTGAGAGAGTTGTGAAAATATATGTAATCCGCCATTTCGTGGCGGCGGCCATCTTGGACCGATTTTCTTCAAACATAGCTAAGAACACTCCCGACTAATTGGCCTTTCAAACAAAAAAAACAAAATCAAAATCGGTTCATCCGTTCGGGAGCTACGATGTAACAGACAGACACACACACACACACACACACACACACACACACAGAAACGTCAAACTTATAACACCCCGTCGTTTTTGCGTCGGGGGTTAAAAATAAAGTATAAGGTTCAAAGCATATTGAGAAAATTTGACAGTTTCGGGTGACTTGATGTGCTGGAGTCTGTACTATCAACCGCATAACAGTGACAACGCTTGCACTACGGCTGTTATTATTGAGCTTCGAATACAACTGCAGAAAAAAGTCTAAGGGGAATATTTACAAAAATGAAATAACTTACGCTAACAGATATCGTTCTTTTTTGTCTTTAGCATTTGCCGGATCAAAGTCATTGTAATCCATGTCTACCGCATAGGCTGACGGGAAGATTCCTTGTTGGCCAGTTCTAAGATTGACTCCTGAAAAATTCATAGTATATTCGTGAGCACTGCAACCTAAAATACTTCAAAAAATATGTTTATTTTTGTAACCGTTTGGTTCAGAATTTTTATGTTATGGTTTTCGCTCTCATAATGATGGCTGAAAATCTTTTAAAGTGCCATGCTAATATTTTGATTCATTCAAAAACATTACCTTCACACCACAAATCTTCAGCTTCCTTCTGGACATAAATAGGGTCGCCGATTTCCACTTCGATTTCGTCGTGATGTCTAGGGTTAAATTTATGTAGGCCTCTGTGCGTAGCTTCAAGCATTTCAAGCTGACTGTGGGGAATATTTGTCATATTCCCGGCAAAGTTAAGCCCGGTGATGCTGCAACTTGAAGCTGGAGACACTGGAAGTTAAGAGAGCGAATTATAATGGTTAGAAGATAAAAACAATTTTTAGGGTGCTGTCAACTAAGTTGACATTTTGCGTTGTTGCAAATACTTGAAAACAATGTACAGTCCTGTCACAAGTATTTTACCTCTGACAACAGCAACCCAACAACTACCTTATTATAACGAGAGTAAAGATCATTGTGATTTTGCCAATGATGTAAGTTCAGAGGTAAATTACTGTGAATGGACTGTATGAGCATTAGACGCATAAAACCATTAGTATTTATTAGACCTACAATGTTACCGTTAATATGCATAAAAGATTATTACTGGGCGAACATTAGCTGGGTAAAACCCGTTTAAGTGTGACTGTTATATTTCGTTCATATTAAGTGCGTAGATAGGTAAGTAACTTGTGGTAAATGTCTGCATATTAAATATTCAAAACTTATAATAAAAGAACCGTGAAATTAGAGTAGGCTTAGTTCCTTTCGTTATACCTATTGAATATTATAAATAGTGTATGGTCTTCGAATAATTCGTATTTAAATAAATAAAATAATGTGCCAATTCGTGCGAGTCGCGTGGAGAAAAATTAATGTTATTTAAAAGTGACGATTCGACGCCCACGCGTCTTACTGATTAATTTAGGAAGTCGTATATTACCTATATCAGTCATAGAAATATAAAAATTAAAAACAAGGGCAGTTTAGCAGCTAATGTCAGTTGTTATGGGTCAGAGAGGTTAAAGTATTGTTTGTTAACCTTTAAGTACAAGATAAATGCTTCTTACCTCTTAACATTATCTGCAATTAGCTTTAATGTAGGTTATCTAAGGTCTAACAAAAATTGTCTAAAATATTTTAAAGGGTATCCAAAAATATATTTTTGTCAAAATATGCGAGTTAATATCAATTCCAGTACCTAATCAAATTGACTTCTTAGTGATTTACATAAGAATTTTTGAAAATTTGGACAAGGTTTCAAATAATTTTTATATTAAATAATATGTCACCCTTTTGAACATTTTATACGATTGTTTTGGCATTGATTACTTACTTGCCGTTCCTGCAGTTAAGTGAAGCTCATTTAGGTTTCCAGTAGGTTCCTAAATATTAATAGAAAAGTCTCATTTAGGTAGGTACAGCACCTGAAGATCCTTCCTTTATCTGCTTGCTGGTGTGGGTAAAATGCGGATGGTGAAGAAACCGGCGTTGTGGTGTGTCTTGGAAAAACTTATTTTTGGCAGTGGATTGCGAAAGCTCTAGTTAATAAAGTTGAATAATTTTATTTTATGTCATCGTTAACTTTAGTTCCGACAAAAAAAACATCAAGTATGAGTATGCAAGAGACACGGTCTAGTGAATTCTGTTAACTTTCGATTAGCTTAGTACAGTCTACTGCTTGAAATAGGTCATTCTAAAACATGGAGGTAATAAACGGCAACACGACGTCCAACGGCTCTCACCAGTCATTGAGGTAAACATCAACTGAATGCACTAACCATTCTGCAGTAGCGGCGTTGGTGATATACTCTTCGGCCCTGTGTCGATCGGTGAATGAGCAGTGCTGTGTCCGCTGTCTACATCACCTAGGCTTTGCAGTCTCTCAGAGTCTGGGCTAGAGTCTTCGTCTAGAAGGTACCCGCATTTGAGCACAAGGAGTGGTTTCGTGTGACATCCCGGCCTCAGCAGGAGACCAGTGAGAGCCCCGAGTTCGTCTGCTAGGGACGCTGGCTGACTGCATGCTAGTATTTTTGCTGGAAATATTGAAAACGTCATCAGTGGCTTTTGATTTCAAAATCACTGATGATGATGTCAATACTGGGAGAGTAAAGTCATAAACAGAACTCAGTTCTAACGAACTCTTCCTGTCGATTACTTCATGACACAACTTTTATCATGTTGTATGTAGTTATTTTAGAAAAAAAAAGTAAGTAGGTATGATAAAAGAGAATTATGAAACAATAAACCGCAATCAAAACACGATGAAAATAAAATATTTGGACCATAGTCTCCCTGCGCTGCGCTGTAATGATAAGAGATGAAAACGATCGATTGGTCTTAAATTCAAAATGTTGATTAAAGATTTAATTGAAAACGATTTTTCAGTTGTTTTAAATAAACTTATCTCACATTATTCCATATCAACTGCAAAACTATAAAAAATAAGTACTTATCATAATTTAAGCATTTCAAAGCAAGTACTTTTATTTATTTTATTAAGGACTGCATAATTCGTTCTTATAATGATTTTAAATTATGATAATAATGAAGGTAACGATTATCGTTATCTTTAAAATAGAAAGTACGTATATTATTACATTTTTTATTCTAATCGATTGCGGTTTATAATTTTTTGTCAATAAAAGTTTTGCTTTTTTATATAATTTTGAAATACGCACCTATATTATTTTTTAAATGAACTATATTATATTAGATAGGTATTCACTGGTGGAGTGAATATGTCATTATAAGTTATATATCATTCTGTAGAAAATATAACTTATGATGATATTATTGCAATGGTCTCTATGTACAATCGCGATTCATATCTAATAGTAAGACTGTCGATAATATCTCAACAACAGTCCTTAGCGTTACGTAATTATAAAAACCGATAACTTTTGCGTAGCGTTTACTTAACGCCAAACGAACCAACATAGAGTCAGTGTATTTGCAATATAAAATTGTATTGCGTAGATTAGAATGTAATTATTCATCAAATTTTTGGAACTTTTAATTTGCGCTGTGCGCTACTTTTAATAATTTGTAATGATATGCTGGCTATTGCTTAGTTGAAAGGTTTCGATTCATTATTTATTTTAAAACTTCTATATAATTTTGAATATATTGCCCACAAAATGCGGCTAGAATAATAGAAAGATAGTCAAAAATCGATCAAAATACCACTAGGAATGATTATACTCGATAACCATTTTTAAGAAAGCATAATTTCGGTATCGAAGTATAAGACAGCTCAGTAAAACCCCACAAAACCGATCGATAAAAAACAAACTAATCAAATCAATTCGTTACAATGAGGAATTCATTTGTTCTCAATGCCATGAATGACCATGAGGTAGTTATGATCATGTGCCTTCGCCTATTTACTAGACTATACTCATTTCAAATATATAAAAAGGGATAAAACAGATCTTTTTAAATATCTGATAATAATGAGAAACGGCAAACCATTTATCTAAGATAGATAAATCATAAAGATTGCTCTGCGAACTTAGAACTTTATACTAAGAGGCATAGTTAAGCATCACTTATTCCCGTAAATATAAACGTAATTTTGTACAACAGCTGTACAACAGCTCATTAAAGAGAAAGAATTATGTTAATTATAAATAAAATGTATTGATTGAAGAGCTGAAATCTTTTTCACATGTTGGTTATTTGTTGTCCTTTTCATTCTGAATTTAAACGTTATTCTTAAAACACATGTTTCCTTTGTATTAACAACGACCATTGTAATAAATTGACGATAGTATTAATTTGGACTTTTACAAAGACAAATCATTACGCCAGCAGTAATAATAGTAAATAAATATCAAAAACAATTGCAAAGGCGCTGTTGCAGTTGATGCTATATGCATACGAGTACGACGCAAGCCTATATAAATGAACCGATGACCTTTCCCTAACAATGAGAAAATGAAAATCAGTGTTACGGTGATAAAAGGAAACCATTTACTCACATTTCCTGTTCTTTGGAATCTCCGGCAGCTTTCTCCTTTTGCGTTCGCCGTTCGTAAATGAGTAATGCTGTGGGCTCCGCTGCGTTTCAGTTATGTCTGACTGGGATGGTGGCGATACGACGTCATCTTTTACTGTTGTGGTTGCAGTTCCATCCACCATACATGGATGCATGTCCTCTTTTGTGTCCTCCTCCGGCGAACACTCACTCTTGGACGATGGGGAGTCATCATCCAATCCCACATTTGGCACTAATCTGAAATAGTAAATAATAAAATTATAATATAAAGTTAAAGCTGCACATTTCGCTTGATTTCGTTTAAGAATGATCGTTTAAAAGAAAATGCGTCTCCAAAGTACTCACGTGACAAATTAGTTGGAATGGAACACGATTTCTTAAGAGAGCCGTTATGTATTGCTATGGAAAGTATATGAAAAGGTGTACTTACGAATAAAACGGCGTTGGAGCCTTTATGTGTTGTGGTAATCTATCGAAAACACGGCGAAATTCTTCAAATTCGCTATCAGCCATGTCGCTTTACACCTGATTGTTGGGTCGAGAGAGTACCGCATGCGCGACCAGCCCCCCGCAATTGTATCGACCGAGTACGAGGGACGAGGCTAGCTGTGCGCATGTCCAACCCTAGTGCGCGCACTGCTCTCACCCCTGCAGGGCGCACGCGTGCATTTATCACCCTTACATAAACATATACAATTGTGTGTGTGTGTCACACAACAGATGATGCATCGGCGGGAAATCCATTCAACACTTAGGGCTGAACATCTAATGGCCCAACTGAACTGTATGCAAGCGTAATTAGTAAGTTAAAATTATCTACACTCATTATGAGTTTTATACGTACGTGTCTGGTCTGGGTCTGGTCTTTCAATTTGTTCCTCCATATTTCATCTGGCTGATGCTTGCAAAAATTGCCACCTGATTTCATTTAAAACCCTAGAAAAAAAAAAACTAAAATTGGTTTTTTGATGCGGCCATTATGATGAAGTGGTTGCAGTTTCTGATCGCTAGGTATTCAAAAGATTCTCGTGATTTCTTTTTACACTTAATGATTTTTTTTACATGGTAATGTAAAGCAGTCTCGAACGGCCGGCGGCCTGATGACCGCTAAGTGGCATATTATTTTTTTCTTAGATCTGAATATCCTACACATCAATAAAACATCCTAGCATGAAATTAAAAACTTGTTTTAATTCCTGGAAATTTAAAAACAGCTTTTTACGTAATTTAATTTTAAAATAAGCTTCAGCGATTCTTATTTTAGTTTGTTAATAGTTTTAGTTAGGTTAGCATATTATATTTTTATAGTTTGTTAGTTTATTTAGTATTAGAAGTGTGTCCTTTTCCTCCTTAAAAAAACCTCTTATTTTCTTTTCAAATTCGCGTGTAGGTCACGCAAAAACGTTATCTAAAAATATGTTTAAAATAAGGTTTAAATATTGTCAAAATCACAAAGGTTAAATTCCAAAACTGTACATGAATTATTCTCAAACACACAAACGAAACAGAACGTTACAACGAATGAACGAACGTTATTGGAAAGAGACTAAGTAATAAGATGAATCCAAAGCCTAGCCTTCTTGTGAGTGTGGATGGTGCGACTGACGCAAAATGTATAGCGAATATTTTTAAAGAGCATTTTAGAGCGCAGGCCACCTTGACTCAGCAGTAAAGTGCGACATAGGTAGGCCGGTCTGACTCGGAGGCTCCCCAGGGATTTTCTGCGAAGGAAAGTAAGCAAGTAGTGACTAATTTATCAAAAGGGAAGTCTCCAGGGCATGACAGGTTATAATAATATGATCTTTGTAATTATGAGATCCAACGATAGTCCACACGCTTATATGAATTGATTTTTTTTCGTCCCTCGGTTACCTGTATGGGGAGAACCAGCCCTAATTGTTTTTTTCGTCATTTTATACACAGAATAAACTTTCTTTCTTTCAGTGTATATACATATAGTCTCCGAGTAAAATGGCTATGTTAGATCCTGGCGAACAGACAAACGGACAGGACGAAAATATAAGGGTTCCGTTTGTGCCATTTATTTACGAAACCATGAAAACTTCGTTTCGCCTTTAAAAATTTTGAGATCTGAAAAATATATCTTGAGTCTGCGCATCACTGGCAGTATCTATTTTAGTACGTGAGATTTGCTTATTCGACAGTTTTCAGAAGGAGGTTTTTGGCACGCGCCTTTGACGACTCAGAGCTGACCCGCCGTGAGGACCCTGCTCCTGGAGAGAAGAGAACCTGTGACCATTGTAATTGAAAGTTCAGGCAGCAGACTTCGTTAAGTCAAAAATTCTACAAAATATTAAAATTACAAAGTGACACTTCTACCTTTGCGAACAATTTAAGTCATAACGAAAATGCAGGTTCCAAGAAATAGTTTAGAAAGGGACAATGTGGCTACACTTGCAATAAACCATCGGGGCTAAAATTACATGCGCGACAAGCGCGATGAGTTAAATCAAAATGACTTTTATCGTCCGGTGCTGTTAGCACCGCATAGTGTGGGATTTGACCTTAGTTGCGGACATCCTGTTTTATGCGTTTTTCTGTGAGATAACATTGAAACAAAACTCCAATTAAAACTCCCATTGATGTATCTGTCATACTTTTGTAGAAATTCAGAAAACAATGAAAAATCCATAGAAACCATAGAAACAATTTTTCTTCTTTCTTTTATGGTTTTTTTTACTAAATGTTTATTGGTTTGATAGCAAATGTACTTTATGAACCAACCAATCCACCAAAACCTAAAATATTGCGCTATTCTAGGCAAAAAATGGTTTTTCTATGATTTCATTTTATTTTTTTATCTAGTCACTATTTAAATGGTCGCGTTTTTTTTCAGTGTCAATATGTTAACTACATTAATTACTATTATCATAAAAAAACCAGATGCGACAGACACACGATAACAGAAATATTGAATTTTAAAGGAGACTGTTAAAATTTGTATGGGAAGTGGTCTATGATCCAATAGCGATACTGTAGAGGTATTTCTGTGGGAACACCTCAACTACACCCTTGTGCAAAGGGGCATCAAAATCTAACCCAGCAGTTTTGAGAAAAATATTACTTTAAAATTCACATTTCTTGCTACATTTTTATATTTTAAAAACGTTTTAACGGGTATTTCTGACTTTATACTACTTAATTAATGTAGTTTTCTGCTAAACAAAGACACTTACCACCTCGACAGTGCTGAATTTCCTTTTTTTTTTCGTTTTTAACTGACTTCAAAAAAGGAAGGAGGTTCTCAGTTCGTCGGAATCTTTTTTTTACATTTTTTAATATTTATATTCACCGATTTCTCGAAGACGGCTGGACTGATTTAGAAAATTCTTTTTTTGTTTGAAAAGTGGGGGCAGAGCGGCTGGAGGCTGAACGAAGTTCGCCGGGTCAGAAGTTGAGGTATTCCCACAGAAATATCGTAACAGTATCGCTATTGGTTCATATACTACTTTTTAATGTTATCATGAAATGATGTATTCTAAAATATTATATTTCTCAAAACTACCGGGTCAGATTTTGATGCCACTTTGCACAAGGGTATAGTTGAGGTATCCCCACAGAAATATCGTAACAGTATCGCTATTGGTTCATAGACCACTTTTTAAAGTTATCATGTAATTATATATTCTAAAATATTATATTTCTCAAAACTGCCGGGTCAGATTTTGATGCCACTTTGCACAAGGGTATAGTAGAGGTATCCTCACAGAAATATCGTAACAGTATCGCTATTGATTCATAGACCACTTTTTAAAGTTATCATGAAATTATGTATTCTAAAATATTATATTTCTCAAAACTGCCGGGTCAGATTTTGATGCCACTTTGCACAAGGGTATAGTTGAGGTATCCCCACAGAAATATCGTAACAGTATCACTATTGGTTCATAGACCACTTTTTAAAGTTATCATGAAATTATATATTCTAAAATATTATATTTCTCAAAACTGCCGGGTCAGATTTTGATGCCACTTTGCACAAGGGTATAGTTGAGGTATCCCCACAGAAATATCGTAACAGTATCGCTATTGATTCATAGACCAATTTTTAAAGTTATCATGTAATTATATATTCTAAAATATTATATTTCTCAAAACTGCCGGGTCAGATTTTGATGCCACTTTACACAAGGGTATAGTTGAGGTATCCCCACAGAAAAATCGTAACAGTATCGCTATTGGTTCATAGACCACTTTTTAACAGTCTCATTTTATGTTAGGGTTGCCACTGACAAGCGCCTACTATTTTATAGCACGCAATATTTCAAACAAGCTTTCTTAGCATTACTTAGTAGGCGTTTAAGTCGTGTGGAAAACAAAAAGGTAAGTTGGCCGCGTAATGTAATAGTATGTACTTATGTCTGAAGCATTATTAATATTTTCTGATTTCACTTTTTTCCCTTAAAATTGCGTTTATGTGTTTATTTTAAACAATTAATAATAATGTAAATTCTACATATTATATACAAGCTTCTGCCCGCGACTTCGTCCGCGTGAAATTCGTACTTTCCTCTAAAAATTTCGAAAATGGATGTAGGTATGATCTTTATCATTTATTTAGATATATAAGTATTCAGGCCAGTTTTTAAGTTTATAGAACAAAGGAATCAGATTTTTCAAATAAACTGTATCCCCGCTTTTCACCCCCACAGTGGTGGAATTTTGAAAAATCGTTCGTGATGTGTTCATAACTTGACTCAAAGACCCATAACCATTTTCGAGTTAATGGAAGCAAGCAGATCCACCCCTTAAACTTTGTTACTTACCTTTTTCCACCTTGGTAGGAGTCGATTTTTGAAAAACCCTAAAACACATACTTATTTATTTTTTGTTTTAGTAGTACAGACTTTCGAGTTAATCCGAAAGCGGGTTACATATTTTTCTAACCTATCAACTTTGTCACTCCCTAAATCCTCTGTAAGGGGTTTTTTTTTTTAACTAAAAGTGACAATCTTTATTATTTACTAACCCAAATATTGTCAAGTTTCATGTTTATTAACCAAATAAATAAGATTTTTCATACAAACTGTATCCCCGCTTTTCACCCCCACAGGGGTAGAATTTCGTAAAATCGTTCGGGATATGTTCATTACTTGACTCAAAGATTATTTATACCAATTTTCAAGTTAATCAAACAACGCAGTAAAATCCTCCCCTGTAAAATTAACTATCCCTTTTCACCCCGTCAAGGGTAGATTTTCAAAAAACCCTGATACACGTTATTCTTTATTTTTGGTCTTAAGTATAAATACCGAATTACGAGTTAATCGGACCGCGTGTTAAAATTCTTCCATACAAAAATTTTGACGCCTCGAATCCCCCTTTAGGGGGTAGTTAAGAAAAACAAAAAATGCCAAACTTCATCATTTACTTATTTAAGTATTCGTGCCAAGTTTCATGTTTATTAACCAAATGAATAAGATTTTTCGTATACACTGTATTCCTGCTTTTCACCCCTACAGGGGTGGAATTTCGAAAATTTGTTTGGGATGTGTTCATTACTTGACTCAAAGATTATTATTTACACGAATTGTTGAGTTAATCAAACCACGCATTAAAATCCTCCCTTGTATAATTAACTACCCCTTTTCACCCCGTTAGGGGTAGATTTTCGGAAAACCCTGATACACGTTATTCTTTATTTTTGGTCTTAAATATAAATACCGAGTTTCGAGGTAATCGGACCGCGCGTTAAAATTCTTCCATACAAATTTTGACGACCCCGATTCCCCCTTTTAGAAAAGTTTAGAAAAACAAAAATGCCAAACTTCAACATTTACTTAGGTAAATATTCGTGCCAAGTTTCATGTTTATTAACCAAATGAATAAGGTTTTCCGTATACACTGTATTCCCGCTTTTCATCCCCACAGGGGTGGAATTATGAAAATTCGTTTAAGGTGTGTTCATAACTTGACTTAAAGATTATTTATATTAATTTTCAAGCTAATCAAGCTACGCAGTAAAATCCTCTCCTGTAAAATTAACTGCCCCTTTTCACACAGTTAAAGGTAGATTTTCGAAAAACCCTGGTACATGTTATTCATTATTTTTAGTCCTTAGTATAAATACTGAGTTTCGAGTTAATCGGACAGCGCGTTAAAATTCTTCCATAGAAATTTTGACACCCCCAATACCTCTTTAGGGGGTAGTTTAAAAAAACGAAAAATGTTAAACTTCATAATTTACTAAGATATGTATTCGTGCCAAGTTTCAAGTTTATCAACTCAAGAAATTAGATTTTTCATACAAACAAAATCCCCCCTTTTCACACCCTTAAAGGTTGAATTTCCAAAAACCCCTTCTTATTCGATACCTACTCTTCACAAAGAACACACCCTCCAAATCTCATGTCCCTAGGATCAGCGGTTTAGGTTGTGCGTAGATATTGCAGTCAGGTGTTCATCCCCCTTTGGGGGTGAAATTATCAAAAACGCTGAGACACGTATAAATTAATTTTTAATCGTCATCCTAAATACAAAATTTGAAGATCCTAACTTTTAAACTGACGGACTTTCATACACAACTTCATCCTCATTTTTAACCCTTTGGGGATGGAATTCTCAAAAACGCTGAGATACTTATAAATTAATTTTCAATTGTCAGCTTAAACACAAAGTTTGAAGATCCTAACTTTAAAACTAACGGACTTTCATACAAACTTTCATCCCCTATTTAACTCCCTTAGGGGTTGAATTTCGAAAAATCCTTCCTTATTCCTTGTCTACATTATAAAGGGAACCATTGTGTAAAATTTCAGCTTTCTAGGTCCAAGGGTTTGGGCTGGGCGTTGATGAGTCAGTCAGTCAGTCAGTCAGTCAGTCAGGCCTTTTGTTTTTATTTATATAAGATTTCTAGAAATCTATACATAAAGAGTTAAAAAATGACTCTTGCATCCATAGAAATTATAAAAAACCTTAGAAACGCAATATCTCCAACATCGCGCAAGCTAGTTATATGGATTTTTGCCACGATTTAGTAGAAACATAACCCTATTGAATTTTTGTTAAAAAAAATGCGACAATAACATAGATAATTTCTAATTATTTTTTTTTTAATTTTAGAATTATTTTTTTCTCTCGTTTTTCTGCACTTATGGGATTGAAATGTTCACACTAGTAGCATTGTAAACTAGCAGATGGTTTGATTTTTTTACAAAGAGAAATATCACTTTTTCGGGAAATATGACTGAAAACGTTTTTCGTGGAAATCCACGACTTAAATGAAAAAAAAAAATATATCTGCAAATCTAATTGAAAGGGGTTTGAAGATTTTTGTATGGAGGGCGGCACTAAGGTCGGACGCCATTTTGATTTTTTTTCAGAATCGCGGTGCACAACAAAAGTTATATATTTAGATAGAGGACACTAATACAAACAAAAAATGTAATTAACATAATATCCTAAAGCGTCAGGTTTCGGAGTTATTCACCAAAATATAAGTCGAAAACAACAAGGATTTTTTTGTTACTATTGAGGTAATAGAAACGTTATGAAAACTTTAATACATTTTTTCTTTGAAAAGCCTAAGCGCATCCCTTTTCAGTAATGGTAACTTGCTAAAGCAAGATTTGACGGACGGCATTTTGATGCAAAATGCGAATAGCACCAATATCTCATGCACATTCGTTTCATACCATAAGTTAGCAAATTGGACACTAGTCCTCTTTACTTCATCAGCATACCTGTTGGTTTCTTCAACAATGTGATCCAGGATACTGTCATTCCAAAAGGATCTAAAGGCGTCTAGAAGGCCCAACGGTATCGCGGAGAAAGTGCTCTTTCTCGCAATGCCAGCCATCCATCGTCTCCCACTTAAACTCTTCCTGATCTTTTATCCACTTTATTTTCGGTTTTACACGTAAACCAAATATAATGATCAAACATTGAAACCATTCTGACATACGCATGCTCGTGGTCCGAGCATAGCATGCAAGTTACGAAGCATCCAGAAGCTTGCGCGTTCTAAATTACGGATGCATTCGCGTTACAAACGTAAGTTACTTCATAACCAATACAGCAAAAATAATCTTTTCAGACACATGTGACAGGAGTCCAGAGCACTAAATAATGACATACGTTTCGAGATTCGGTAACAAAGACGTGTCACGCTGGCGGTAGCTTAGACTCCTACATCTTTGTAGCACATTGCCAAAAGTAAACTTTTTTAGACGGCACTAAATAAATTTTGGTCAAGGGTTCCGCTGGGCATACGTACACGAGTTTGCTCAAAAGTTTTTGTAGTTATTCTTGGCTGAAGTTGACGTCTTCGTAGTCAATACTACGACTTTGGAAATACTTTTTGAGACGTGCTTACTTCCGCAATCCGCGTTCGACACGGAGCTTCTTTATAATTACTTTCAGCTGTAATTTTGGTTGTGGATGTGAAGGAGTGAGCTCGGATATACGGATTAAGCAGTATCAGAGGGGTAATATTTCCCAACATTTTGACAAGTTTTTGACATTTGTTTGTCGCTGAGATTCTCATCTCAGCGACAAACAAATGTCTCCTGTGACTAGATTTTGAACGTTTTAAATTACGAGAATTATTATTGATCTTCTGATAAGTACGTATACGTCGCTCTCTATTGACATCGATATTCCGCAATCGGATGTACAGCGCACAATATTTCCATAACAATACTCACAGGGAAATAGCTTCTTACTCTCACACAACAATATCAGTTTACTATACAATTTTCCCTTTTTCGGTACTGTGGTAGGTAGTTAGGTACCGATGCTCTCCACTCTAAATTGATACGAAAATGCGATACGATTTATGTATTAGCCTATTTTAGTACCTACCCGCCCAGTAGTAAGTATAAAAAAAACATTTAGTTCGAGAGGCTCTCGAGGGTTTGAGGTTGGTAGTGACTATTGTGACGACTTGCGGAGAGGCTTAACGTGTTGACAAACCTCTTGGGACGTGCCCTCTTCCCGACTGCTAGGATGAGCGATTACGAACCAACGCAAATACCAGCTTTTCAGTTATTTTATCTACTACGATCTTGTCTTCGTGTGAAATTATACTGCGATGATATTCTTGCAGCATAACTTTATAAAGCTTGTTGCATATTTTTACCATAAACAATTATGCAAATGATGTTTGTCAAGGTTTGTAATTTCTATTATTATAACCGTGTCACATGCAATGTATGTATTTTATGGTTTTCTCAGATTTGATTTAATTAGTACTGAGGTAAGATCGAAAAACATACGCAGGAAGTCACCTAGATGAAGGCTACGCGAGTTCAATAAGCTACTTTATATATTATAGCATGTTAAATTAGCGAGTACGTTTATTACGCTCGGTATGGGTATTATGTCTTATTATTATCCTCTCACTGAGTGGAGGCCTGTGTCCCAGCAGTGGGAACATTATAGGCTGATTATGTATGTATGTATGGGTATTATGTAACAAGTCTATTCTGAACCTCTTAAAACGGAAGTCAGAAATACACTTTTACTGTGTGTGTCTGATTGGCTATCGAAAGAACTCAATTTCTTTAAGTTTTTTTGAATCTACGAATAATAACAGGCACACAAAATAAAAATTACAATGATGAGTATAAGAACACTATTCAATCTGAATATAGTAAGGAATAAATATGTACTTATGTGAGACGTAGTGTAGTAGTTTGATGTTTGGGTAAGAAACGACTGCTAATAATAGAGCATTTTTGTATTAGTATTTCATACAATATGGATAGACACTAAGAGCAATAGCGCACTAGCGACCTGGCAGCGCGGCCACGACGCGCGGCCCGGCCGCAGGGTTTGCGATTTGCGACGCGGCCAAAACCGCGGCTACGATCGTCAGTTGCACATACAGCGCGCTTCAAAATGGACGTTGAGGAAATAGCAGTACTTTTGTATCTTTGTAAGCAGCGGAAAAAGAAAAGGAAAAAATATTGGGTGCATCCCTTGCTACGTGAAAGGCGAACAAAGGGATTATTTCATACATATTTTTTAAGTCGCGGTTGGCGTAGTCTTCACAGGACATGTCCCACAACGCCCTCCTTGTCTCAATCTCTGTTATAAACCTTTCCGTGTCGAAAGACATCGCGATGATCACAAATCACGCTGTAGTTCCACAATACGTGCGGCCGCCGCGGCTAGTGCGCGCACACTGGTGATTTAACTACAATGCAATTGATCTCAGTGGCCGCAGCGGCCAGCGACTGAACATGGGCCGCTAATGCGTCGCTTCGATCTCGCTGGCCGCTGCGGCTTGGTGTGGCCGCTGGCCGCGTGCGGCCAGATGCGTGTGCTCTATGACGATTTCATACTAATGTATCTATCTCGATGGCCGCCGCGACCTGGCCGCTGCGGCCTAGCCGCTAGTGCGCTATTGCTCTAAACATAAGTGGGCATTTCACTTTTAGCCTTAATATGTATTTCTACGAAAGTGTATTATTAACTATGTACTTGGAATATTAGAACACGTTATTGACTTGGGTTTTCGCATTGTTATGCGAATGTTGTTCTTGTTATATTATTGCTGATATTACTGTTGTAGTATCAGTAATACTATAAATAAAAATTCCAGACTAAAATTTGTGATATAACACCTCTGCTCATAAAACTAGTTTGGCATTGATCCAACTTACGCTTAAACGGCTTTAGGACATCCCGACTTACGTCCACATGTGGGATCACAGCGACAGTCTATGAGGAATACAAGTATATATACGAACTAGCTGCGCCCCGCGGTTTCACCCGCATAAGTTTCGATCCCGTGGGAAAAAGTAGCCTATATGTTAATCTAAGGTGTCAGCTACCTCCATACAAAATTTTATCAAAATTGATCCAGCTGTTTGAGCGTGAAGAAGTAACAAACTTATAAACATACACACACACTCACAAACTTTCGTCTTTATAATATTAGTGTGATATTCCGAGACCCACAACCAAGTAATGTCCCTATCAATATAATAATGTATATTTTCTTATTATTCCTTTGTTTTCTCCGTTTCACACTTATTTTGCAAAACTTCTTGTTATTTCTATATCTGTGAATCTCACTTAGATTTCCTACTTACAGATCAGCACGGGCAGTACGATTTCTAAATCTTGAAAAAACCACTAAGTATGTGTTGTCTAAGTAGAGCAGCTTTTAAATGAGTTACGTCTAAAGTAGAACATGATGAAACAATTTGTGGTAACAAATAGGGAACGAGTAACTTAGTTACTTAGAGATGAACACTAACAATCTTATTTATCAGAAAAATCTTTTCTTAAAACGCTCTCTAGCGCTAAGAGGTGGCAAAGCAATTGATTAGTAGCTGTCAAAATTAAACACTACCGGTGCAAAAAATTAATATGTCATACTAATATTATAAAGGCGAAAGTTTGTGAGTGATGGAGTTTCTTGCCCATTCTTCTCCATACGAAAACTACCTTTTGGAATGGGCGACTAGAATCAATTCTATTTTAAGGTAATTTTTGACGTTCAAAAGTGCCTTTTATGTGGTGCCTATCACACTAATATTATAAAGGCGAAAGTTTGTGAGTGTGTGAGTGTGTGTGTGTGTTTATATGTTTGTTACCTCTTTACGCCTAAACCACTGAACCGATTTAGATGAAATTTGGTATAGAGATAGTTTGAGTCCCGGAAAAGGACATAGGATAGTTTTTATCCCGATATTCCTACGGGATCGAAACTTATGCGGGTGAAACCGCGGGGCGCAGCTAGTTTGAAATAAATGCTTTGACTTTGACTTTGATTGTGTTTGTATGTTTGTTACTTCTTCATGCAAAAACTACTGAACGGATTTGAATGAAATTTGGCACACGGATAGTTTATAACCAGGATTATCACGTATGATATTTTTTATCCCGATATTTCCACGGGATAGACACTTCTGCGGGTGAAACCCCGGGGCGCAGCAAGTAATTAAATAAATGAATTAATTAATTATTAAATGGAAAGTTTGCTAATGTTACGGTTTCCTAGAAGAGTGGCTCCGTCATAATAAAACTGCCGTCATGATATCTTTCATTTTCACCAGTATTTGACATTAAGATGTCAAAAACTCTCTGAATTTGGTAAGCCGTTTTTTGTGACATTATAAGTCCATGGTGACCGTTCACTGCTTTCTTAGGAAACCAAAACATAAGAGGATGCTAAGAGGTAAGATAGCGGATTTTGTTTGAATCAGCTGATCGACTCAATAGGACCATATTTTTGCGTTTCGAGGTTATTTTATTGCTAATATCGAGATGTGTCCTATTAAACATGGTATTTCGACAGTTTCTTCGGGATTAAAAAGGCCGCGGGAAGAATTAAATAATTTTGAAATGCCGGAAAGTAGTCGGAGGAAGACCTACAAAGTTTGTTTAAATGATTAGGTATTACATATTCTACATTCAAAGTACACATGCTGAAAGGATTTATACAGAAAGCTCAATCAGGAGGAGGCTTAGTAGGTGCTTAGGAGGTTTGAAGAGAATGAGTTCGCGAGGAAGTGAGCTTCCTCACGAACTCATGAACTCCGGATATGGTGAGTATCCAATAAATTATCCCATATGCCCCTCATCTTACGACGCCAGTTCTGAGATCAATAACTAAAGGAAAGCTCCGTTATGGCAGTCACACACAAATAACACATAATAAAGCAATAATTTTTGTCATAGATTCATTTTTCACTTCCATTATTCTCCCTCTAAAGACACGGGTGCCATTCATGCCACTCTTATTCCTCATCTTCTTCACGTAGCCTGGTGTTCTCCCTCGCCGTCTTTGCGAGGTTGAATAGTATTCGTGCTAGGTGCTGGGCTTTCATAGAAACAGTCAAACTTGTACCTCTAAACAAGTATAGTAATTGCTATTAAAAAACACTGAAACCTCGGTGCAAAAGCAATAGGAAGTCATTTAAATAGTAATAAAATAAACATAAGTACTTGTGACTATTTTATATTACTTCCTATTGATTTACCTACATACATTTCTAAATGAGTATATTCGTGTAACAAGCTTATAGGACATGAAAATACAAAGCTTTTATCGGCTACTGCTTCTATTTGGTCAGTTTACGTTAGTAAGTCAATCTATACAGGGTGAAATTAAATTCATGGGCATCCTTTTAAGGGGTCATTGTACTCATCTATATGAACAACTTTTACTATGGGACAAAACCTACAATCGCGAAAAAAAATCAGCTGTTAAGGACATTTATGTTCACATAACTCATCAAAATGTAGGGAAGAGCTGATTTTTTTCGCGATTTCAGGTTTGGTCCCATAGTAAAAGTTGTTCATAATGATGATTATAATGACCCCTTAAAAGGATGCCCATGAATTCAATTTCACCCTGTATAAATTCAGAGATTTTCCTTGTTCTGTTTTCTACAATTACTGGAGCTTATTATTTTCATTGCTACCATCGCAAACAAAATGAAGTAAACATAATAAATAACTTTATTAAAATTCAAATTAGACCAGTATTCCGTCCGACTAGTATGTAGCTACCCGGATGGTTTATTTTTACTCTCAATACAGTTTAGGTATTCGGCTTCTATTTTCTATTTCTTGTGCTTTACGTAAAGCTCTTCTCAAATAATCCCCGTTCTTTCAAGGAGTGGGTACGTATGACATATTGTGTAATGAAATAAAAAGAGGACTGTATAAAAATAACTTTATAAAGCAAGACCTTGTCTCATAAATAACGACAAAATAATAATCAACAGAAATCATCCTTTGCCGAGAAGTGGGACAAATGCGTTCCTAAAAATAATAATAATAAATAATAATAATATAGTTTATTTTCTCCACAATATTACTCTTAAATGTTATCCTATTTCTACGGTGACATATAGGAGGGGCTTTATATTGTGGGAGACTGGTGCCTAAACTAGGCTCAAGGCCTGTATTTCAGGTCACCAGGACTCCTCCCATTTATATTTAACATATTATGTTATGTACTCGTACAAACAGTATACAGTTAGGACATGTTAAACAATTTTTTTTTTTCTAGTTAGTTTGGTTAGCAACAGGTTGGGAGTGAGGTTGAGTGTACTGCGTGTATGTGTAGTGTAGTTAAAAAAGTGTGTGCAGTGGTTGTGTGTGTGTGTAGAGAGGTTGTGTGTGTGAGGGGTGGTGTGAGTGTGTGTGCGACAGTGAGTATTTTTGCTTTGGTCGTAGCATATTTGCATTGTGATGTTTATGTTAAGACTGTTAATAAATTTTCAGTGTCATCGTAATTGAGTTCTTGAAGCCAACTATATAGTTTCATTTTACACTTTATCTTGTTGAGTTCATAAATAGGTATGACCCTATTTACTTTATTGTAGAGATACCGACCGAGGTGATAAAAGAAACGTTTTGAAAAAGATGTTGAAGGCGAAGTATGGTAGTTGACAACAGGATCAAACCTTCTCTTAGCTCGAGGCAGTGAAGGATTGAAAAAATAGGTGATAAAAATAGGTAAAAATTAATTAACCATTGACGATTTCAAATATTTATTCGTATACGACTATACAACATTGTTTATAGCATGATACAAGCTGAATAGGGACGCTTTGTAATAATAACAAGCGACAAATCGTTGCAAATCAGAGAGGCGCTTGAGGGGCGTCTCTAAGGAAATTGAATTAAAAGCGTCTTCGCCTGCGACTCGAGTTAAATATTTATTTATTTGCTTTGAAAGATATACCTATATCTTTTTGGTGTTAACTATAGAAACAATTTTGGTCCTTTGAATTAATCATCACAGAAAATATTAAGAAATTAAAATGAGTTTTAAGGAATATAGTTTCAGAATTTCCAAAGATTTCGAAATGTTACTCGACTCGGACTAAATTCTAGAAAGTAGTGGGTGTTTAATCAACTTTATTTGAACGAAGTTGTTTATCGTGGCTTGCGGTAGGAGTAAAGTCATAATGAAAATTCAAGATGACGGCTGCGAAAACTCAAATTTTTCATCATCGGTATCGTTTTCATGGTTTTTATGGATGCCAAAGCCGATAGCGAGGCCAAAATGAAAATCCAAGATGGCGACAACTTTATGGGAGCTTCTAAAAACTTATACTAGATTGCTCTGTATTAAAAACTTGTATTAAATTCACACTTTCTCTCTCTGCCTCCTTCTATTAAAATAAGAGTGCGTGCGAGTACTTATCGCGTAAGGAAATTTGTTCCTGACGGGGGTTCCCCGACCACACACCATTTTTTTTAAATTAATATCTAATAGGTACTTAAAGGGAGAGTAAAACAAGAATAACTTTATTCCATTGATTTAGTCAATATAAACTGAGTAAAAGTGTTACCGTGGTGCCACATAGTAATTACAACTGTACATTTTGAAGCAAGTGTGCAATGAAATGCTCACGTGTATCAAGAGTCGTTTTTCAGCATACTTCCGAGATAATAATAAATAACATTTTATATTTTGTAACAAATATTTGCGAAAAATTACTCGCGGTTTTTTTTTCACATTTCCTTTGCTTTTTGAATGTAAATAAAAATATGAATGGGGGTGTGTATATGTATGTATGTGTATGTAAATATATATTTTTTGTACACTGATCAATGTTATTTTGTTGACAAAAATAAATTTATTGATAATGTTAATTTATCATATTTTATTCACACAGTTTACGAGTTAGAGAGGCTGAGATTTAAGCTCAAATCTTTGATATATTACCTGTAACACCTGCGGTGTACTTGCGAAGGCACTCTAAAAGCGGTGCAATAAGAGGCACTTTTCAAGCAGGTGTGTTTAAAATGATGTATTACTTATAGTTATGTGAAAAAATTACAGGTTTGGCAATTATAACTACTTAATAATTGCTAAAATGTAATTTTTTTTTTCATAGAATATTGCAGTAGGTTATTATTGATTACCTACCTTAGCCACGTTATGTTTTATAAATTTTTCTATTTAATCTTGTGGTGTGTAAATGTTGGCTAAAATTCATGCTAAACTAGGAGAGCGGAATTTCTATTTCCTTAGAAGAAATCGTTCCTTTTTGTCACAAAAAAAAAGAAGACTCCTGAATATAGAAAAACTACAAGCCAAATAAATATGCGGGTAATATTTTATAGCTATAAAAACACTCAATACTTAGGTAGGAGAATATTACGACTATTGAAACATTGAATCATACATAGGTACATACACTCTTAGACACCCGAATGAAGTCACCCTGCAGAACTAAGAAGAAAAAAAGTGGTTTAGAAGTCAGTCAATCACTATGATTTCCGTTTGTCATTGTTCCAAATTTGAAATCGGAATACTAAAATAATCCGTTTAATTGCAATACTTAATCTTTTTTCGCGTTTCTCAGGAGCAAAATTAACGTGGATTTTTTTTAAGGAAACAATGATTTACATATATAAAACGTTTATTTAGTAACTTGTGTTACCTCCAAGAGCATTTACGACGACCGTGGCGCGGTTTGGCATGGAATTAATTAACGCCACTGTCACTTGCTGTGAAATATTCTCCCATAATGCTTGCAAAATGGCAGATTTCTTAGTTTCCTTAGTTAAAAATAACAACGAATTTTCAATCAATCAGACATTTTCTCTAAAAATTAAATAATCTTCATAGTTTTGAATTTTTTTTTGTTTTCGTATATATTGAATTCTTTATTCTGAAACCCAGCGTTTTTGATATTCACATTAGAAGACATTAGATTGGGTCAAGTACGGAAACTATCCTTCAAAGCGACTTTTTCAAGTCTCATTTGTTTTTTAGTGGCCTAAATGTAAGATTTAGATTTGACCTAATATTTTAACACCATAAGGCTATTTTGAGGCTTCTTTTGGAGTGACCATACTCTGGTTTTCCTCTCATTATCAAATTCGTGAATTCAAAGGCGATGGCCCAAAAAAATCTAGACCCTGCGCAAAAATATTGTATCACAGATTTTAGAGCATCATCATCATCTACCTAGCCTTTTCCCAACTATGTTGGGGTCGGCTTTGCGTCTAACCGGATGCAGTTGAATAGGTACCAGTATTTTACATGGAGTGTCTGCCTATCTGACCTCCACAACCCAGTTACTGTTTAATACGATACCCCAGATTTTAGAGCATATTATTTAAAAATAATAGTTAAAACTATCACTATCTCTCTGACGGGTGGCTAACATTCTTTATTTTGCTCAAGAAATTTTTTAGGCGTCCTTATTAAAAACTCATTTATGACCAAAATATTTATTATTATTTAATTCGTTAATTGTTTATAAACAAGCATGCGGATACAAAACCTAAAATAAGTGTACCTCATCATCTTCCTGCCCTTATCCCATGTTACTTGGGGTCGGCGCAACACGTTTTCTTCTTCCATTCTCCCCTGTCAACCGTCGCGCTATCATTAACTCCCTTCTCTTTCATATCATTCCTCACACAATCCATCCATCTTTTCTTCGGCCTTCTATCTCTCCATCCATCAACATGTATATTCATCACTCTTTTAGTCACATGCGTTTCGTCCCTTCTCATCACATGTCCATACCAAGCCAAACGATTTCCTTTCAACTTTTCTGTCACTGGCGCCACTTTCAAACTTCCTCCTATGTACTCATTTCTTACTTTATCCATTCTCGTTACTCCACACATCTATCTCAACATTCTCATCTCCGCTGCATGCAATCTTTTTTCATACGTCTTCTTCACAGCCCAGCATTCAGACCCATACAGTACGACAGGCCGTATCACGGACTTATAAATTTTCCCCTTTAACTTAAGGGGCATCCGTGGGTCGCAAGTTGTTCCTGTGACCTGTCGCCATTTCATCCATCCTGAGTTGATCCGGTGCGTTACGTCTCGGTCTACTTCGCCATCTCCTTGGACAAGCGATCCGAGGTACCGAAAGTCGGAGCAGATCGATAAGGGCGTTCCGGCGAGAGATATGGGCACAGGACTGGAGAGCCCGCTAAATCGCAAAACAGATACTCTGTTTTGGTCCGACTTACTCTCAGGCCAACGGTCACGAGTCTTTCCCACCACACCTCTTATCTGCTCTGGACCTCTAAGCCGTTGTCGACAACCAGCACAATGTCATCGGCGAACAGGATACACCAGGGAGCCTCTTCTTGGATATCTGATGTAAGGGCATCCATTATTAGTACGAAGAGGTACGGGCTGAGTGCTGAACCCTGGTGCAAGCCGACAACCACATCGAAGCTGCCAGTAGTGCCCACTGTAGACCGGACTTGGGTACTGCATCGACTGTACATCGCTCTAATTAACTGCACGTACGTCCCTGGCACACCTTTCTCTTTCAGCGCCCACCACAAAACTTCACGAGGCATTCTGTCGTATGCCTTTTCGAGGTCAACAAATACCATGTGCAAGTTTTTATGCGCACCTCTGTATTTCTCGCACAGCTGGCGGATGGCAAAGATGGCGTCTGTTGTTTCTCGACCAGGCATAAAACCGAATTGGTTTTGCGAAATTTCACTCTCTTCTCTCAGTCGCCTTTCAATAACTTTCTCCCAAGCCTTCATACTATGTGTTATTAGCTTTATTCCTCTATAGTTGTTGCACTCCAGCACATCACCTTTGTTTTTAAAGATGGGCACCAGCGAACTGTTACACCATTCGTCAGGTATGGCTTCTTCCAGCAACAACTTATTGAAGAATAAAGCTAACTACGTCCATCCATCTACCCGTAATAACTTCCATACTTCAACTGGTATTCCATCTGGACCTATTGCTTTACCATTCTTCATCTCAGTCACTGCTATTCTCACTTCATCCATACTAATCATTCTCACGAACCCCTCATTTACTGGTTTATTCCCAAGCACACCACTCCAGTTATTCTCCTCATTCATCAGTCTTTCAAAATAGCTCTTCCACCTATCCTTAATTTTCTCATCATCCGAAAGAACTATTCCAGTTTCATCCTTTATACGCTTTATCTGACAAATATCCCTCGTCTCTAGCAAGCCGGTAAAGATGTTTTTGTCCTGCTGGACAATCCAGTGTATCATAAAGCTTGTCCTGGGCTTTTGCTCTTGCTATGGCCACAGCTTTCTTGGCTTTTTTCTTTAGAGTATCATATTCACTCTTTTTTTCTGCTTTCAAACTAACATTTTCATCTTCAACACTCTGCCATTCCTTGAACTTTCTCTTCTTATCCTGCAATACGTTCTGTATTTCTGTCGACCACCACCATGTATCTTTATCTATCGTACCCTTTCCTTTCGTCTCTCCCAAAATATCTTTCGCTGCACTCCGAATATACCCTGCCATTTCATTCCAGCATTCATTTACACTTCGATCATTCATCCCCCACATATATCATTTTATCCACCACTCGCTCTTTAAATTTCTTCGCATAGTCATTCTTCTCCAGCATATGCCATTTTATTTTGGGGGGGGGGGGGGTCGCTCTTTTATTTTATTGAGCTTTATTTCCACAACTATTTCCATAATTAGGAGTCTGTGCTGTGAGACTAGATCTTCTCCCGGTAACACTTTGCAGTCTTTGATTTGAAAGTAATCAATTTGCGTTTTGTGATTGCCACTTTTGTACGCAATTAGGTGTCCATCGTTCTTCTGGAACCAAGTGTTGGCTACTGCCAGGTCAAATGCGGTAGCAGATTGAAGCAATGTCTCTCCCTCGTTATTTACGTCACCAAATCCCTATCCTCCATGCACTCTTTCATATACCCCTCGCATTCTTCCCATATGTTCATTAAAATCACCTCCAACTATCAATTCTTCATGCACCGGAATGTTCGTCAAAACTCTGTCAAAATCCTCCCAAAACTTCTCTTTCACCCTTTCATCACATCCCACCTGCGGTGCATACACACTTCTATTATAAAATAAGTATATTAGTACAGGTTATTAAAATAAATAATACATTATTGTTGCGCGCCACAATTGATGGCGACATTAGCTACCACTAGCGCCATCTAGTATCGAGTAGCAGAACTTATAATTATTCGGGTCCCTTCTAGAAACTTCGATGATAGAACTTTCCAGAACTATCGACGTCTGGTCGGTCGGGTTCGGTAAGTACTCGAACATTCTAGATGTTTCTGCGGTAGAAGGTTCTGGAACTATCCGAGGCCTATACATATAAGGCCGGTGTGCCTGCGAGCCGGCATTCAGTGTTGGATAAGCGATACAAGCGAAAACATCGAAGCGATCTTCAAGTGCGACTTTCAAGTGATCTTGTAGTGCGATTGTGTTTATTGTTAGTGTGTTAAAGTTGTAATTGCTGTTTTTAATTAAAGTGTCTATTTTTGGTTTTTAAATCGGCAGTTTTTATTGTCACGAACCCCAAGCTCGTAACAATTGGTGTCAGAAGAAAGGATTTAAAATCATGCCGATTCTACCGAAGGACGACACGGAGGGTATCCGTACCCGGAGTCAACGCCAGCAAGAGACGGACCAGAGGCGATTCGGTGGAGCAACGCCACAGACGTCGGAGGGCCAACTACCGATCACGGAAGCCGGACCGTCCACAGCTGCTCCAGCATCATCAGCACCAGATTTTGCTGCTCTAATGATGATGCTGCAGGAGCAGGCTCGCCGACAGGAGGAACAGGCTCGTCGGTTGGAAGAACAGCTCCAGCGAGACAAGGAGGAACAGGCTCGCCGTCAAGAGGAACAGGCCCGCCGTCAGGAGGAACAGGCCCGCCGACAGGAGGAACAGGCTCGTCGGTTGGAAGAACAGCTCCAGCGGGACAAGGAGGAACAGGCCCGCCGACAGGAGGAACAGGCTCTTCGGTTGGAAGAACAGCTCCAGCGGGATAAGGAGGAGCAGGTGCGCCGCCAGGAAGAGCAGATGCTCCTTATGAAGGACCTTCACGCTGCCTTCGGGAAAGACATGAAGGAGGTGAAAGATAAGGTTGCCCAACATGAAAACCGCCTGTTGGAAGTTGAAACCCGAATCGACCAAGTGAAGGAAACCGTAATGGCTGACGTAAAGAAAACGCTGGATTACCTTAAACTTGAGGATGGAATCGCAGCCCCCGTAGCTACAACACCTTCGCTACGTGGATTTAAAGTGCCACCGTTCGACGGAACTTCTCCCTGGTCGGCCTACAAAATTCAGTTTGAGGCTGTCATGAAGGCGAACGGGTGGAATAAGAGTCAGGCCATGACTGCCCTCACCCTAGGCCTGCGTGATCAGGCCTTAACTGTGCTGGAAGCTCTTGGAAAAGAAGTGACTTACGAGTAGCTCCTTGAGGCATTGGAGGCTCGGTATGGCGACGCTCACCTGGAACACGTGTTTCGTGCGCAGCTCAAGGATCGCGTGCAACGCAATAATGAAAACCTGCAGCAGTGGGCCCTTGAAGTTGAGAAGCTGGTTCGGAAAGCATACCAGTCTGTACCTGCGCTTATTGATGGGAACCTGGTGCAGGTATTTATCGACGGCATCCGTGACCTTGAAGTTAGAGCTGCTGTGAGGCTCGGTCACCACGGAACCCTTAAGGACGCCTTGGCCCATGCACTGGAGGTGGAAGCTGTGCGGCAGGATCATCGTTCCCATCGCGTCAGGGAGGTTGCAGCGGCTACAGTTCGCGACCGCAACAAAGGATACAGCCCTAGGTGCTATGGCTGTGGGGAAAGGGGCCACCTTCGATCTAGTTGCCCTAAGCGAACTGAAGAAAGAGAAGACCGAGCTCCAGAGCGTAGTGCGGCTAACAGCACCGCCCAGCACCAGCAGCAGGGAAACGAGTAATAGCCAGGACTGCGGGGCGGGTGCTGGCTGATGCTCAAAGAGCCCCAAGGATTTCGATCACTCAAACCCATGACGGGAACAGCTTAATCATCAAGGGCGAGGTCAACGGAACGCCGTGTAAGCTAACCATAGATACTGGAGCCTCTCGTACGGTCGTCAGTTCCCAACTTATAAGTCGGTTCCTTGGGGACTCCGCATACAACCGAGAACGCATTAACTTGGTAACAGCCACCGGTCAGCGTATACCCGTCCATGGAGAGAAGAAGATGGAGTTGAAGCTAGGCAACAGAATCTACCTGCATAATGTCATCGTGGCTGATATAATGGACGATTGCATCTTGGGCCTTGACTTTATGAGGAAGAATTATTGCGAGATTGACGTCAAGCAAGGTGTTTTGAAATGTGGACAAGAGGAACTTTTTATGGAAGGGGCATTACCAGGGAATGTGTACAGTCTTAAAAAGATTGTTCTTCCGCCGAGATCAGAAACGATTGTGCCGGTTAGTCTTCCTCGGAATCCTGGGCAAACTAATCGTTGTGTACTCGTGGAAAGGGTAGACAATGACCTTCCATGGAAAGTGGCACGAACTTTGGTCAGAGCCACCGACATCTCAGGGGTACGTGTGCTGAACCTTTGTGATCAGGAACAGATTATAGAAAAAGGCACACTAGTTGGTACTTGCGAGGAAGTGGATTGGTTGCGACGATGCCAATATCTATCGACTGGGACCCTCAGCAAGGATGTACAAACGAAAGTGTCCACACTTTTAGAAGACTGCCGCAGCGCTCTGTCCCAAAATGAAATGGTCAAGGCGAAGAAGATGTTACTCAAGTACGCCGATGTTTTCTCGTCAAACGATGCTGACATCGGGAAGACTGGCTTAGTTCAACACAAAATAAACACAGGAGAAGAGTTGCCTATCCGTCAGCGGCCAAGGAGATTGCCGGTAGCACGTGAAAAGGAAGCGGAAACCATGATTGAAGGAATGGTGAAGGATCGTGTTATTGAACCTTCATCTAGTCCATGGTGTTCACCTGTAGTGCTGGTAAGGAAGAAGGACGGCAGCATGCGGTTTAGTGTTGACTATCGTCGTCTGAACGACGTTACGAAGAAGGACAGCTATCCTTTGCCAAGAATTGATGACACGTTGGACATGCTTACTGGAGTAAAGTGGTTTAGCACGCTGGACCTGAAAAGTGGCTACTGGCAAGTTGAAATCGATCCCAAGGACAAGGAGAAAACTGCGTTCTCGACAGGAAAGGGTCTTTGGCAATTTAAAGTTATGCCGTTTGGATTGTGCAATGCTCCGGCAACGTTTGAAAGGTTGATGGAACTTGTACTTACCGGGCTAATTGGTGATGCCTGCCTGGTCTACTTAGATGACATCATCATCGTAGGCCGTACATTTGAAGAACATCTTCAAAACCTGGAACGCGTGCTCATGAAGATCCAGAGTGCCAACCTCAAGTTAAGTCCGAAGAAGTGTTCACTATTCAAACGACAAGTTAGCTTTTTGGGGTATGTAGTGTCGGAAGAAGGTATCCGCACGGATCCTGAGAAAATCACCGCTGTCAAGGATTGGCCAGTTCCAAAAGACAAGACGCAGGTCAGAGCATTTTTGGGTTTGTGCTCTTATTATCGGCGATTTGTTAAGAACTTTGCGGATATAGCCAAACCCCTGCACAAGCTAACCGAGGAGAAGCGACATTTCTGCTGGGATGAAAGTTGCAACATCGCATTCCAGGAGTTAAAGGACCGACTGTGTAAAACACCTATTTTGGGGTACCCTGATGCAGGCAAGGAATTTATAGTTGACACAGACGCAAGTGACATAGGACTTGGTGGTGTATTGTCTCAACGGAATGGTGATCAAGAGGTTGTAATAGCGTACTTCAGCAAGTCGTTGTCAAAGCCGGAAAGGAACTATTGTGTCACGAGACGGGAATTGCTTGCTGTGGTAAAGTCATTGCAGCATTTTAGCAAATATCTTCTGGGGCGGAAATTCCACTTACGAACTGACCATGCTGCACTGAAATGGCTATTGCAGTTCAAAAATCCAGAAGGTCAAGTTGCGAGATGGATTGAACTACTGCAGGAATACGACTTCGTGGTCGAACATCGCAGCGGAAAATCTCATGGCAACGCAGATGCATTGTCAAGAAGACCTTGTCCTGAAGACTGCAAGCATTGTACTAGGCAAGAAAGTAAAGAAGTCGTACCTGTGAGGATGCTCAAGACAGACCTCAGCAACGAGTGGAAGGAAAGCCTACAACATGCACAGCAGGAAGATTCAGACCTCAAGCCGATTATTGAGTGGATGAAGGCCAGTGCACCTAAGCCCACGTGGAGCGACGTCTCAGCGATGAGTTCGATCACAAAAAGCTATTGGGCCCAGTGGGACAGCTTGGTGATTCAGGATGGAGTCCTGTGCCGTAAATGGGAAAATGCTCGGGGAGACAGCTGTCATTTGCAAATGGTTGTCCCTAAAGCTCAAGTACCGGATGTTCTACTGCTGTACCATAATGGTTGTTCAGGAGGCCATCTGGGAGTTAAACGGACCCTACAGAAGATACGAGAACGGTTTTACTGGGTTCACTGTCGGGACGATGTCGAGGACTGGTGCCGCAAATGTACGAGTTGTGCAGCTGTAAAGGGACCTCAGACTCGTAGTAGAGGTGCATTGAAATTGTACAATGTTGGTGCACCATGGGAGAGGATAGCCCTAGATGTTGCGGGACCGTTTCCGGAAAGTGAAAGTGGTAACAAGTATTTCATGGTTGTAATGGATTACTTCACCAAGTGGCCGGAAGTCTTCGCCATTCCAAACCAAGAAGCTTCAACAGTTGCAGATAAATTGGTTCATGAAGTCTTCTGCCGTTTTGGAGTACCTTTAGAGATTCACAGTGATCAAGGAAGGAATTTTGAGTCCCAAATATTCCAGGAAACTTGTCGAGTTATGGGTACTCATAAAACGAGAACAACTTCTTACCACCCACAATCGGATGGAATGGTGGAACGATTTAATCAGACATTGGAGAGATACCTGGCAAAAGTTGTGGAAAATCGGCAACGAGATTGGGACAAGCACATACAACCGTTTTTGTTGTCATATCGAAGTGCTGTTCACGAAAGTACATCGGTGACACCATCTTTCGCAAACTTTGGAAGAGAATTACGGCTGCCTGCAGACCTGATCACCGGAATACCACCTGATGCCCCACGTAGTATAACCGATTATGCGAATGACTTGCGGAACAAAATGAATGACATTTATGAGCATGTCAGACAATCGGGCCAGCAAATGTCTGAGAAGATGAAAACCCGTTATGACCGCAAAATGAACAATAAAGGGTTCGACGAAGGTTCACTAGTGTGGTTGCACAATCCAGTCCGCAGCAAAGGGAAATCTCCTAAGCTTCAAGCTAAATGGGACGGACCGTACCGGATTGTGACAAAGATCAATGACGTAACCTACCGGATACAGAAAGGTGCAAGAGGTACTCCTAAGATCGTCCATGTGGATCGACTGGCGCGTTATTATGGGGCCAATAATGCTCGGGACGAGCATGTCTTAGGAGGGGGCAGTGTTGCGCGCCACAATTGATGGCGACATTAGCTACCACTAGCGCCATCTAGTATCGAGTAGCAGAACTTATAATTATTCGGGTCCCTTCTAGAAACTTCGATGATAGAACTTTCCAGAACTATCGACGTCTGGTCGGTCGGGTTCGGTAAGTACTCGAACATTCTAGATGTTTCTGCGGTAGAAGGTTCTGGAACTATCCGAGGCCTATACATATAAGGCCGGTGTGCCTGCGAGCCGGCATTCAGTGTTGGATAAGCGATACAAGCGAAAACATCGAAGCGATCTTCAAGTGCGACTTTCAAGTGATCTTGTAGTGCGATTGTGTTTATTGTTAGTGTGTTAAAGTTGTAATTGCTGTTTTTAATTAAAGTGTCTATTTTTGGTTTTTAAATCGGCAGTTTTTATTGTCACGAACCCCAAGCTCGTAACATTATTATAATCTAATTCTTTAGTCATAGCATTGTATTAAGTACAATGCTATGACTAAAGAATTAGATTAAAGTATTAGTTTGTGCATTCTGTATTATTATTTTACCGGTTGATGCAATATCCATAATATCATGCATATAATAATAAATATTTTAGTCGATAAATGATAATTAAATATGAACGCCTAAAAAAAATTTTTGAGCAAAAACTAATTAAAGCCGGATACAGAGATAGTATAGAATATATTTTTTAAATATGCTCTAAAGTCTGAGATACAAAACTTTTGCGCCGGGCCTGGGTTTTATTTGTATGGGATTAGGAACAATGGTGATAAAGGAATTATGCCCAATATTTTAGCTTCAAAACTGCATAAAAACTTTTCTCTAACTTATCATTATTTAGGCCTTTAAACATAAAAATGCACGGTGGCTCGATTTAGGAGTCCGAAAGTGTATTATCAACATAACTAAGAATAGTAAATGACTAACAACGTTACGTTAATTTTACTGTGTAACGAGGCATGAATAAGTCAAGATAATAAGGAACGTCATCCCCAGAATGTGCTTTTGTTATAGTTATGTAAAGCTGACATGAGGGTCGTATCTAATTTCCCTATGTCCAAGGATGTTAGTGATGTCAAAATTGGATATAATGAGGTCATGCTCCAGTACGAAAATTAAGCAAAAAAATAACAACTAATTTTCAACCAATCAGAGATCTTCTCTATTAAATAATCTTCATAGCTTTACAGTTTTAGTTCGGCATAATGTCTGCACGCGTCATTTCTAGAAAAGTCAATTGTTGATCAATACTCTTATCTAGAATTTATTCTGTATATTTACAAACCTAGCGTTTTTGAAATTCACAGTGAATATTGTGAAACAAATTGGGTCAAATACGGAAAATAACTTTCAAGGCGATTTTTTCTAGTCTCACTTGTATTTTAATGGCCTAAAACGTATTAAAGATTTAGACACCACGACGCTATTTCCTTTAACCTACACTTCACAAGGGGAATCAATTAAAATCGTAGATTTGAAATTGTCTTTCCTAACATTGTTCAAAGAATAGGAGTTTAAATCTCAGAAGAGAATATTCAACCAATCAATGCAATATATTTCAAGTACTAACCTATTTTTACAATTCTCACACTAAGGAAATAGGGAGAATAAATGGTGGGGTCGCTTCTTCATAATGAATGATAGGGGATGCTCTTTTCGCTAAACAATGGTAATAAATACAGTGACTAGATCGCTTAGCGCCCGTCAGCCAACGGCTACGAGGTAAAAGACTTGTGTTCAGATCCACACTTACAAACGAAACTATCACAGTGTGAGTAGTGACCATATAAACTCGCGTACACGTTAGCGGTGATAACAAAATGGTTTTATACAGTTTGGTTTAGCCACAGTAAAAATTGAGATTCGATATTGCAATTTACGACACTCGTCGCACAAACTCTAAAAGGTTTTAGGATTCTTGGAAGTAATTAGGACAAAGAAGGGAAACACGCGCCTCTGATCTGCTGTGGCGTACGTAGCAATCTAAACAAAGTCCCAACTATGTTGGGGTCGGCTTCCAGTCTATCCGGATGCAGCAGGTGTAGGTACGTAGCAATCTGGACAAAGTCCGATTACATCATCTTCATCTGCCTAGCCTTTTCCCAACTATGTTGGGGTTGGCTTCCAGTCTAACAGGATACAGCAGATGTACGTAACAATCTAAACAAAGTCCTATTACATCACTTTGTAAACGAATTTTCGTAACGTAAATAGGTGCCTTATGAATAATTACCTATTGAAGAAGGTGTTTATTCATAAAGATTGCGATTGTTGGCATACAAACTTTTACCCCTCAAACGAACCTGTTCAAAGATATATCTTCATAATGTTAGATTTAGACTTCAGATCTGAAATTCTATTTATGCTGTATTTATTTAGTAGGTATGTCATTCAGTCGCGGAACTACTTAATAAACACAAAAAATATAAATTGCATTGCAATCCCCAATGCAATTGCAACCTCGCAGGCTTTTATGAAAAGTTAAATGAATGTTGTTAGTTTTGAAATAGTAGGTCCATAAGAGTTACGGTTAAATGGAGTGGCGTGCAGTCATAATCAAAATCTTAAAGGCAAATGAGTCATGCACTGTCATCTTGATAGAATATGGAGAGTCAGGAGCGGCGATTGAAAACGTGTAAATTGCAGATAGCTCATCAAAGCAACATTCCAATCAGTAATAACAACATTGAACTCAAAGAAAATTCATTTATACAAACGTTATTTTAGGCCTTAAATTTACTTTTTTAATGTTTCGCCTCATTTTCCCGAACGATGCGGACAAACTTCCCCCCCAGTCTAAGATTTGTAAAAGATTAAAAACAAATAAAACACCAAAGTGTGTCCGTGACTTTACGGTGTGAAAAGAGAGCGTTTTCCAAGTTACTCCGAACACTTGATTCAGCCAATCAAATATACCCACCCTCCGTCGAGTCTCCCGCGCCTCTTCTCTTTATAAGCGAGCAGATCCCGAGGAAGGGCGCAGTATGTCCCAGGCGTTGCAGCGATACATCCCCCAATTAGTCTGAAATTTATGTATCTCAAATACATTTAACTTCACATCAGTTCACGTTCAATTCGTAGATTCTTGTGCCGTTCTCGCCAAACTGTAACTCATTTTCGTTAATAATAACAGTGAATTTTTTTCAACACCATTTATTTGTTTTAACCATAATAAGTTTTAGTTTCAGAGGGAAAAATGAGTGGTTCCGGGAAAGGCCTTTTAGGACTTTGGCTCTATAGAAATGGATCGGAATGGGAAGTCAAAAATGAGGCCCATCATCACCCTAAACTTGGTGAACTTAACATGGCAGCCAGACAACAGGCCCAAACTTTAGAGAGCGAGAGGATTTCAGTGATATTTACTTTGAGGAACCAAGTTGGGGGACTGGTTAAAGCTCTAACTGTATTTCAAGATCTTGGCATAAATGTTCTCCATATTGAATCCCGAAAATCAGTCAGTGAAGTATCCTCAGTAAGTTGGATTCGTAGATTGGTATTTTTGCTGGCCTTCTAGTTTTTCGCGCAAACGCAATTTTTCGGTGCGGTCTTAAACTTTTGAATTTGTATTGATAACTATCATCAAATTCGATAGTAATTAATCGGTCAGTGCGTTGTAATGTTGTAAACTGTCTACATGATAAAATATCTCCCTAGGCTCAGACGGGTTATTGTATTCTAAAATTTCCTTGTCTACTATTTCGAGCTAAAATCATTCGGGTGCAAGAATAATAAATATTTTTGAAGTTTAGTTCAAGTTTCAATATTTTGTTGTTTAGTCCGACATTTTGGTGGATGTGGAGTGCGATCCTAATCGCATGGAACAATTGAAGAGGATGTTAAAGCGAGAAGTTCAAGATTTTGAATTTGTGGCATCTCAAACAGGCGAGGAGTTTCCACCCTCGACGCCGCTGTCTGCTGCAGCTAGTTTTGGTAAATATAATGTTAAGCAGTGAAATTAGTAAATTATTTGAATAAAAATGACAGTTTTAAATAAAATAAAAAAATCCAGTTCAAAATATTTCTAACATAGAAACATTTTCAACTGGATTTTTTTAAAGTTTGCTATTTCTGTTTAATTCATTTACTATCTTCAATGTTATCTGGACTTACGTTATGTGGACTTTTTATGCGTATTTATCTTAACAAACACATTTACTGACAAAATTCATTACATGTTTTGGTTGACAAGTAATTAGAGAACTAAATGAGTTCCTTTGACGCCAAATTTACTTTATAAAATAATGTTTGAATCAGAAAGTAGTATTTATTCGTGACTTATGCGGTACGACTCGGATTCTTCTTCATAAAAATATCATTTATGGGAACGTTATAAATAGTGTCATTTTATTTTCATTCGATTCATACCTAAAGTTCCATCATAATCTGCTTGAATAATGGATTTCTATTTTAATTTCAAAAGAAAGGAAGAACAACTCGTTGATTGAATAATTTAATGTGGACCTTCATCGAATACAAAAAAGTTGTAACGAAAAAATTGATTTCACAGATTTTGGGGAGATGCATTGGTTCCCCCGTAAAATATCCGACCTGGATCGAGCTCAAAACGTCCTGATGTATGGGTCAAAGCTTGACGCCGATCACCCTGGCTTCAAGGACCCTGTTTACCGCAAACGGAGGGAACAATTTGCAGCCATTGCCAACAGTTACAAATAGTAAGTACCCACCTAAAATTTTTCAGCACTGTT
The DNA here is from genome assembly GCA_947508005.1 of Amphipoea lucens. Taxonomy (NCBI): domain Eukaryota; kingdom Metazoa; phylum Arthropoda; class Insecta; order Lepidoptera; family Noctuidae; genus Amphipoea; species Amphipoea lucens. Next base: position 20,081,185 of record OX382355.1, read on the forward strand.
TCCGTCCTCTCGTTCGGGAAGTTATTTTGTAGAGTTTTTCGCTCGATAATGCTTCACTGAGTTTTCTATTAGAAAATAAAAGAGGATTTGTGTCTTTAACAGATTATAGTACATAACCTTCTTTATTAAACAATTTCCCTAAACTAAAACAAATAATGTTATGTTTGGTCATAATACCTAATTATTCCGTTATGACGGAACGAGTATTCACATTTATTTTTATTACCTTTAAAGTTGCTATGTTTGAGTAGTTGTGGTTAACGTTATTTGTATCAGAATTAAAGAACAATGATAAAAAAAAAACCGAAAGTCCTCAAGTATAGCGTGGGACGTTAACGAACTTGACTTACCTACCTACAATAAAATAAATTCATGAATTCAAGCGCCTTAAGTGATTGGGTGACCCAACTGTCTTAGCGTCGACACTGCCTCCCTAACCTACATGCCTCGCAGGTTGGATTTCCCTACCAATACAAATGTTTACAAGGCTCGCACAGATTTTCTAAGGGTAGTCAGGCCAGTTCAGATAGATCTCACCCTGACATTAAGATAAAATGATTATGACAGCTAGGCGAAATGATAATACCTAATGTAAGAATAAAAATGGGTTATGAATACCAAGAAAAACAAAACACATCTTTCTAAATTACAAGATTTGTTTGTAATGCTATCACGGCAGCGCAACACGACAGATGCAGGCGCTATTTAGAAAATGCTTTAATTTTGGATAGGGTCTTGACGCGCACGGTTATCGATTTCTATTCTGCAGTAACTAGTTTAAATGCACACTTTATCTTACTGCACGTTTACGGTAAATGTGTGTTTTCAATTTATATTAACACAACATTTTCCACCAAAGAGACCTTAACCAAACAGCAGCAACGTTTCCTTATTTTCCACAATGTAAACGTAGAGGTGATATCAAAACCACAAAGGAGTCGCAGCTTCGCTGTTCAGTCTCCGTATAACCACAGGTCTGACCTAATTGGTCCTTATATTACGTTGACGGGAGTATATTACCTCTTGCGAAGACTGCAAAAGGAAGTTAAAGGAACAAAACCGCCAGTCTGGTTTAAACAATAAAACCAAGATAAGAATAAGCATAATTGCAGTGGAATAACTCTTGAATTGAATACTAATAACTTTTTTGTTCTCAAATAATTTCAATATTTTTTGAACTCTTAATAACAATTTATATTTGTAATATTTTTCGCATTATAAGTGTGCATTTAAGAAAAATATGCATAAAGTCAAAGTCAAAGCATTTATTTCAAAAAGGCACATAAAAGGCACTTTTGAACGTCAAAAATTATCTTAAAATAGAATTGATTCTAGTCGCCCATATAGAACTTTAACAATGACAAAAAAGTAATTTATATTTTTACAGGTTTTTAAATAGAATAATAAAAATGTAGTGAATTCTTTTCTTCATCGTATCGTTATTTAATGGGTCATCAACTTCGATCAACAATCAACTTCAATCTTGGTTGATTGTTTGTTTGCTTAACGGCGACTCAAAGTTAGTAATTTACCTTCATTTAGAAGCTAAGTGAGACTAAAAGGTTTAAGTATTTTTTTGGTTTTCAGTTTCTTTTTCCGTCAGTTTTTTGTAACAAATTTTTTTAGATAGCGCTGGTAACAGCACAGCAAGCACGTACCTACCTGGTGTTTTTGTATCTCTCACACTGTAATAAGACAGATCTTTCCATTCCAGTGTGTCGAAAATACCTTGAATGCCTCTTGCAAGCCAGGCTGAGGAAACCAGAAACGTAGATGTTGATACCGGCGAATTATATTTTCCTCTCATAGGAATTAGAGTTTCAAAGTTGTCTAAATACTCCATCGCATCTCTAATATGAGTGTGAAATCACTTCGTGAAATATTCATTTTGTGAAGGGTGATCGATAGTACCTACCTAAGAACGTAGAAAGTGTATGCGAGAAAATGACTAAAAATACAATTTCTTACATCCCGCACAAAAGTTAGTACAGTTTCAGTGTCATCACAGCTACGAGTGGCCTTTTGGTTTTTGCCAATCTTTAGTCACGCCGCGCCTACCACGATACATGATTAGTTTGATTTATTTATTTATTCATACACGATATTGATGCAAATGTGTGCAAACGCGTTAGAGCTAGAGGAAAATGTGAAGGGACTAAGTAAACGATCAGGGAATAAATTGGCATCCAATCTTATATTCTATCTTAACATTGGCGCGTATGTCTTAACCAGCGGTCGGGGCTCGCTTCTCATATACCAATCCGCCTTGAGCAAGCGAGATCAATGCTCATGCCTTCTCTGTATGACAAGAGGCCTTTGCCCTACAGTGGGACATCACAATGTCCTACTGAAAGGCAAAGGCTGGTATTCTTAATAAGGGGGTGTACGACGAAAATTCTGTTTTTTGTTAGATGGCTACTGACACAGGACTACAAAAAATGCAATACCTAGATGAGCAATTTATGTACTAACTAGCTGCGCCCCGCGGTTTCACCCGCATAAGTCTCGATCCCGTGGAAATATCGGGATAAAAATTATCCTATGTCCTTTCCCAGGATTCAAGCTATCTCTATACCAAATTTCATCTAAATCGGTTCAGCGGTTTAGGCGTGAAAAGGCAACATACAGACAGACAGACAGAGTTACTTTCGAATTTATAATATTAGTATGGATTTATCGAAAGCAAAATTTCGTAGATACTGATCGCCGTCTCAGTCAATTCGGTAAATGTAACTCGTTGTCTAATAATTCCTTTCGCATTACAGTGGCCATCCGATTCCCAAAGTACAATACACTGATGTGGAAATTAAGACGTGGTAAGTGTTTACTAACATAATTATAAATTAGTCCACGGCTTTGTTTGAAATCACGTTCTGTTTTGGCTTCTATGTACTTACGCAAATTATTCTGACTAGAATTCTCTAAACTGGGTATATTTATTGTGTTGCAAAGCTGCGATAATAATCCCATATTGTTCATGCGAATTAAAACATTGTTTATTTAAATAAGTCTTTTGCAGTGGTTTCTTGTAATTTTTGTTTTTATTTCAGAATACAGAAGGTAAAATAATCTGCTTGCGAACTATATTAAATCTTGGGCTTTACGTAGGCGGATTTAATTTGTTGTGATTTTATAAGCGCCGGAACGCCGAAATAAAACTCATTATTAATTATGAAGATAGGTCAAACTACTAGTAGTTCGTCAAGTGAATATGTTTCACGTTAATATTGACTTGATTTACCTAAGAAATAAATGTTATAATAATGCTTGGGTCCTGCTCCTGATGCCGATGGGGTACTAGTTTATATATTTTTAAATATATGTTTTTGTAATTTACATATTATACTAGCTATTGCCCGCGACTTTGTCTGTGATCCAGGATAAAAAGTACCTAGCCTATGTCCTCACCCAGGTCATGGTCTATCTGTGTGCCAAATGTTATCCAAATCCATTCAGCCGTTTTAGCTTGAAAGCGTAACAAACAAACAAACTTACTTTCGCATTTATAATATTAGGATTAGGATATACAATAAAATTAACGAAATTAATTTCCAATCCAAGTATTCTGCTGACTCTATATCATCAATTTGTGTAGCATGTTTCTCCACGTTCTTTGTTTAGTGCCCCACTTGTTGCTAGTAGGTATTTGCTTAGAAAATTCATCTATCAAAGTTAATTACGTGTGCCGTCGTCTTCCAAGTTTTGGGAGCGCATCTCATCTAGTTAGTATATCCATTATTACTTCATATCTAGTTGTTGGAGTTGTGTCTTCGTTTCAGGGGCGTCGTGTTCGTTGAACTCCACAAACTTTACCAGAAACACGCTTGCGAGGAGTACTTAGAGAACTGGCCCGAACTCGTCAAGTACTGCGGCTATCGGGAGGACAATTTACCACAGGTGAACTTGTGAACTTTGCCTTCTGTTTAGATTACATAGAATATTATGTTGGTATCATCGTGCAGATAAACGTCTACTCGATAAAATATCTTATTACAAAAAAATAAAATCGAATACAAAAAAACGTAGAACTGGGTTCAACTTTATTGATTTTGTTAACATAATTATTGGACAAACAATCTCAAATTCTTTTTCCTTATTGCCAATTATGGATACCGTATTGTTTAGTAATCTTGAACCTTTTGGCATACGGCCAAACGTCAAAATACGATGTACAAAAGCCTTGTACTAAACATGAGACTTATTTTCAGTTGGAGGATGTGAGCGCTTTTCTCAGGCGTAAAACTGGATTTCAACTGCGCCCCGTCGCGGGATACCTTTCGCCAAGAGACTTTCTGTCAGGACTTGCTTTTAGAGTATTTCACTGCACTCAATACATTCGTCACTCCTCGGATCCCTTTTATACTCCTGAACCGTACGTACATTACGAGCTCACCTGGTAAAAAAACCAATAACGACATATTAAACTACCTATCAGTATACCACTATGGGCCAATCTATCTCACTTAATCCATTTCGCCGCGTAACAATATTCAATTGGTAAACTTTTCTGTTTTCCCGTTGTAGTGACTGCTGTCATGAACTGCTGGGACATATGCCGTTGCTTGCTAACCCTAGCTTTGCACAATTTTCACAAGAACTCGGGCTCGCATCCCTTGGCGCTTCCGACGAAGACGTTGACAAACTGGCAACGGTAAGTAGCTATATGAGACAACCAAATATGTGTCATGTTTCATCCTTACAGAAGAAATGGTTGAACGAAAGGAAGATTAAAATAAAGCGAATTAAAGTAATTAATTGAAGATCACGCTCGATGTCTATTTTCGTAGTAGTAAAGCTAAACAATTTTAACTGTTGCTTTGAATGATTGCGTACCTCGAAATCAGGAAGTACAAATGTTTGGATCGATTCCATAACGTGAAAACATTGGCACTGTATTGTAATATTATATTTCAGCTTTACTTCTTCACCGTTGAGTTTGGTTTGTGTCGGCAAGCTGATGGAACTTTCCGCGTTTATGGAGCCGGTTTACTGTCTTCTGTTGCTGAGTTACAACACGCCCTCGGCACGCCCGAAAAGATCAAGCGCTTCGATCCTGAAGTTACAGTCAACGAAGAATGCATTATAACGGCTTACCAAAATGCTTACTACTACACTGACTCTTTTGAAGAGGCAAAGGAGAAAATGAGGTAAGTGCTATGTTGTTAAAAATAACAGATAAAATGAATTATGCTTATCTAAGCTTGAATACAGAAATCAATTTTATGGTTGAGTACGATTAGATCAACACAACTCCTTTTACGGCCAAACTCGAGTGGAGTAGGTAGTTATTCAAATCATACCGAACTATTACAGACTAAATCCTAACAAAGTATGTTACACTATAATGACAAGTTTGCCATCGTATTATTATTATCATTAATATCTCGTAGAATTGGAGTATCTACACTGCTGAAACATATTTTACTAACAGGTGAAACTAGGTATTTGAATAAGCAAAACCCAGAACTGTGAAACACAATGTTGATACAATAATATACAAGAATCTCTTTTGAATTACGTCGTACATTCGCCACTTTAGAACGGTTTACTATGTTTTTGAAATATTGTAACAAATGACCAAATTACCTTTCAAGATTGCGTTCAAAACGTAGCTAAACTGAAACCAAGAATGTTACATAGAAAATAATGTTGTTTGCCAAAAAGGCTGAAGCGTCGTAGCAATTTATGAAACTTTTAAGTTCTTGTTGCCAGTATGATTTTGTAATCTACTTTAAACACAAAATTTTCTTGTAATTTTATTTAACTACTCTTCCTAATTTTAGTTGTATTAAAACATAGTTTTCATCACACAGAGCTTTCGCGGACGGCATACAACGGCCCTTCGGTGTGCGGTACAACCCGTATACTCAAAGTGTTGAGGTTCTCAGCAATGCTCAGAAGATAACTGCTTTAGTAAGAGAGCTGCGAGGTGACATCTGCATTGTGTCTTCTGCCATTAAGAAGATTTCTGCTCAAGACTCAACATTGGACGTTGAGACTATCGCAAACATGCTCCATACAGGACTGCAAGTAAGTAGAATAAACGTACAAATATAAAATATTGAGCGAGTCAGTGAAAAAAACACGTATTTCCTGTTTAGTCACTTCGGCTAGGGCTAGTCTTTCGCTGTAGCAAATACTAACGTAGGTAGCAGTTAAACACCAATCAAAATATTAAAAAAAAAACATAAATGATCTATGCTAGATTTATTCAAACAGGTTTCGCAAAACCCTGTATAAGAATGTGCGACTGTAACTCATAGAGCCATATATTAGACCTTTACAGAACATACGCAATAAAGGAATTTACTAATAAACTCAATAAGGATTAAAGGAACGATTAGGTATACAATAAATAAATTCCTAGTAGACACTTCAAATACTCCACTATGATCAAAGGATTTTATGTTTCTAATCTAAGATGAAACCACTTAACTTGAACAGACAGCAAACATAATTATATGAACTGCTATTTTTATGGATAAGTGTTCTAAGAAAATGTTCAAGATATAGAATATTATATTTCGTTTCAGAAAATAAATGCAATAAAAGCGTATTGCAGCCTTCGTTACAACATTTTATACTTGCCATTAACTTTCACATCTTGCTGAAAACTTGCTACTGGATATTTAGATCTAGTATATTCCTTTCGTACGTAATCAAAATCAATATGGTTTAATTACTCACGTTACGAGGAATAAAGACACCTGCTACGTTAATAATATTAATTATAAATAGCTCATCAACGTCTAGGTCAGAAGCAGATCGATTCTTGCGCAAATATTTAACTTGGTAATACGTTTTCATTCCCTTGTCTGATAAGCATCAATGTGCACAGAATATTTTAGGTAGATACACGAAATATGGCTAGAAACAGATGTGAGGTAAAATTCCTCTTAATTTTTAAGAGACGAAAATAAGTTAAATAACATTAAAAAATAAATGTAAGTACATATAAATGTCAGTGTATTTAAAATCATAAATGTACGTAACGTTCAGTCGAACAGTGAGTGTTTGTCTAACATTTTGCAATTTACCTTTGATCATAGGATCAAAGGTAGGTACCATAATGATGTAATTTTTAGATATTACATAAAGCAGTACATTTAGTTACCGTTCATTCATTACAAATGAACACATGTGGCGTAGGTAATGTAAACACGTCATTAAAACTGTTAAATTTATGCAGCGAATGTATCGTAGTAAGCAAAAAGGTAAAACATAATGCTGTTGACCTGTTGTATGCAGGTATGACACCGATGGATTTTTTCATATGGGGTTACTGGAAGGATCAAGTTACCACTCGACTTTGTCTGAAGATACTCGAGGTGTTCTCCTTATCTGCATACAGCAAGCTGGAGCCCATATTGAACATTTATTAAAGCATGTTTTATTAAGGTAGTAGTAGGCACCTATCAGGTTTCTTACAAATTGTATATTCAATTGAATTAGACCCACTTCTGCCGTCCAGAGAAAATGAAATGATTCCTACACGAAACAGAGTCAAGCTGCATTAAAAAAAAAAAAAGATAAATATTTATTACTTTATGGATTCGTACTTGACCACAAAACGAATTATACCAAAATTGTTTTCATGAAAAAGGAGCTACTGGTTTCTAAGACAGTTTCCCCGTATGTCTAAGTGATTTGGATTTGGCCATACTATTCCCGTAAAAAAAGGGTCTTGACAGACAGACGAACAACGAACTGATCACGTATGAGTACCTATAAGTACTCCGTTTTTAGGGTTCCGTAGTCAACTAGGAACCCTTATAGTTTCGCCATGTCTGTCTGTCCGTCCGTCTGTCCGTCCTCGCTTAATCTCTGTGACCGTTAGCACTAGAAAGCTGAAATGTGGTACCAATATGTATATCAATTACGCCGACAAAGAGGTAAAATAAAAATTGGAAAGAAATGTTTTATTAGGGTAGCCCCCTATAGGGGGGCTACCCTAATAAAATCACACAATATATCACACGTTAAAAGAAAAAAATCACTTCCCACTTTACATACCCTATAGGTATGTAAAGTGGGAAGTGATTTTTTTTTTATTTCAACCCTAACGTGTGATATATTGTTGGAAAGGTATTTAAAAATGAATAGGGGTTTACTAAAATCATTTTTTGATAATGTCAATAATTTCGGAAATAATCGCTCCAAAAGTAAAAAACAATGTGTGTCCCCCCTCTAACTTTTGAACCATAAGTTTAGAAAATATGAAAAAAATCTGAAAAGTAGAACTTTATAAGGACTTTCTAGGAAAATCATTTTGAACTTGATGGAAACAACAGTTTTTGTACAAAAAAGACAAAAAGTTGTACAAAATAATTTCTGGACTAAGTTTGTAGTATAATCGTATACAGGGTGAATTTTTCAAGTGGGCGTGGATGACCAAATCCAAAACTATGAGGACTAGCGAAAAGTACTCAAAGGAGTCGCGGGCTCGATTTTGATGAAAACTAAAACTGCATCATTGGATTTTTGAAAAATCAATATTTCTAGCCAGGAATCGAACCTGTTGATTTTGAAAAAAAAAGAAACACCCTGTATTATTACACCATTCGATAGTGTCGCTAATAAGGATCCGATTCTGGGAAGTCATGACATACGGCAAACTAAAGGAAAGAGGAACAAAATACTTATTTTATTGTTCTTATGTTACCTACCTCATCATCATCTGCCTAGCCTTTTCCCCAACTATGTTGATACCAGTATTTTACATGGAGCGACTGCCTATCTGACCTCCACAACCCAGTTACTGAGTAATACGATACCCCTTCCCCTTGGTAAGAATGGTTGTCAGACCTTCGAGCTTCTGACTACCCGTAACGACTGTCAAAGATCCAGGAATGACAGCCGGAACCAACGGCTTAACGTGCTTTCCGAAGCATGAAGGGGTATCGGTATGTAAATATCGTCACCCATCCACAGACCAACTGCGGCAAGTGTAGCTTAACCTGATGGATTGACCTGTGCGGCTGTTATTATTTAGCCGGGCCCGGGTTATGTTACCTACCTACTAAACCTTAACTGATTAATTGTTCAAAATGATGACCATTATTTTCAATACATAGCTGGATTCGATGTCTCAAGGATTGTACTGCATTCAGCATAACAATATTATTGATTCCATTAATATTTTCCAAAGATAGACTGCGCTGCGGGTGTGTTAATAAAAATATTGAGCATCATTTCGAACAAGATACGTAATGTAGGTGTAAATACTTTAAAATAAAAAGAAGTTTATTAAAATTCAACATTTTCCTTAAGTTTGCCGTATGTCATTACTTCCCAGAATTTGATCCTTATTAGCGACACTATTGAAAGGTGTAATAATACAGTGTGTGTGTTTTTTTTTTTCAAAATCAACAGGTTCGATTCCTGGCTAGAAATATTGATTTTTCAAAAGTCCAATGATGCAGTTTTAGTTTTCATCAAAATCGAGCCCGCGACTCCTTTGAGTACTTTTCGCTATTCCTCATAGTTTAGAATTTGGCCATCCACGCCCACTTGGAAAATTTACCCTGTATGCAAGCATTTTTTTTAACTTCGTTTACATATTTTATTATCCTGAACGTATCTTTTTTCAAACAAAAAAATAATTATTAAAATTGGTTCTCGCAATCCAAAATTACCACCGAAAACTTCTGGCACGTCTATGTATTAATTAGTAACCCAATTCCCCGAGAGATGGCGCTGTAGGTACTTATTACATTGGGTCGGGTATCATTGGCTGTACCTTATAACTACATAAAACTTCTATCAGGAACATGCTAAGGCAATTTAGAACAAAACTAAAATTCATTTTTTTAACGCCATCAAAATGTTAAGGTAAAAACCAGTTCATAAATGGTTCGATAGATGGCGTTGCGTAATGACGTCATTTTTTTAAAAGTGGATGTTAAGATTTTCCGTGCTTTCATGACCTACCGTGGTAAAGAAAGTTGCACTTAAACATATTCGTAATTTTATGAGTGCACAATCTAATAGTCGTCGAGGTTTGATTAAATTAGATTGTGGGTAAAATTAACTTCTGGATATTGTTCATATTAATTTTGTATGTACGCACAGTACGCATTTACTTGATACGTACAACTCCTAGCTAATTACGATTTGAAGTAGGCTAGTTTGTTAAAATACATAGTGTTGCCTATACAGTATAGTTACATTGAACACTTGTGTATAATTACTTATTGTCCGGTATTAAAATGTTCTCGTATATTTTGAACAATAGTTGCAGGAGCGCGAAGCGCTCCTGGAGCGCGAACATAATGGATACCCACCTTTAAACTCATAAGTGGGAACACTTACGCGGTGTCCTACGTGAGCGACGAATACGACGCGACGCGACGCTGCGAACGCGACGTACGCGATCAACTCAATGGCATACCCTGCTCGCGTCCTGACAGTCTGCGGCGAGACGCGACGTAACGCGTACTTGTATTGAGAGCGACCAGACGCGACACCACGAACTACATATTATGAACTTTCCGTCTGTTCCCGTTGTCCCCATTCCGAACTCAATAAAAATAATTAAAATGTATTCCTGTTGTCCCCATTGACGGTTTCCTGTTAAAATTGTACTGTACTTCTCCATGATTCGAGAAAGTAATGACCAAAATCACGTAGGACATTTGTCGCGTGAAGCATCGCGCCACATTACGTCGCGCCGTGTTGCGTCGCGTCGCGTCGTATTCGTCGCTCACTCAGGACACCGCCTTATTGTGACGGTCGGGAAACTACGGAACCCTACACTGAGCGTGGCCCGACACGCTCTTGGCCGGTTTTTTTTTTCTTTTGAGTTAAGAAACCCTAAAACGCTGTATATCACCTGTAAGATTTCGACACAATTAATAAAAAAAATACACCACTTCAGAGGGGCTTGTGACTAAGTAATAACCGCCGCATGATTCGATCGATCGGGTTAAGCTACGCTTGCCGCGGTTGGTCAGTGGATGGGTGACCATCTGTACATACCAAAACCCCGCCGTGCCTCGGAAAGCACGTTAAGCCGTTGGTCCCGGCTGTCAGTCGTGGATCTTTGACAGTCGTTATGGGTCGTCAGAAGCCTAAAAGTCTGACAACCAGTCTTACCAAGGGGTATCGTATTACCCAATAACTGGTTTGTGGAGGTCAGATAAGCAGTCGCTCCATGTAAAATACTGGTATTCAGCTGCATCCGGTCAGACTGGAAGCCGACCCCAACATAGTTATATAGTATAGGAAAAGGCTAGGCAGATGACACCACTCTCTGTCTTCTATTTTACGTAAAATAGTCATGATCATCAAGTACAGTATGACTTCACCCACCGCTGGGCATAGGCTTCTCTTTGCTTGTACAAATTCCCACGCTCCTGTGTCAGGTTCATCCTGGTATAACATTGGTCATAAATCATTTCAATCATATTCAGAATATCGGCCCCAACCAGCTCGCTTAGTGAAAGAATTGAACTACTAAAAATAAAAGTGAATCACTAATGGTAAATTTAGTATGAGGGCTTCCACGTAACGCTCTATCGATCGCTTATGGAATTTTTATTCTCGTCTTATTCCACGGACACGAAGTCAGCGATTGCGGGGCAGCGGCGGCGGCGCGGCGGGAGAGCGGCGGTGTCTCGAAGCCAGCGGGCAGATAGCGCGGCGCTAGAGCGGCGTAGTGTTGTGTTATGAGAAATGAGTGTCTTTGTTCGTGAACGAAATGTCTAAACAGCGACGACAACATCTGTTTAATTCAACATTTTGAAACGTCAGTCGTTAAAAAAGGAAAAAATAAAATGCACAACACTACGTCAATGCAGACGCGCGGGCACCGCTAGACTAGTGCGCACCGCTCGTATGCCGCTCCCCGCGCCTCGCCGCCGTGCCGCTGCCTTCGAGGCCAGTTACCTACAAACGGGGTGAATAGGGATGCAGGGGTGAATAGGGATGCAGGGGTGAATCGGGACGAAACTTTAAAATGGATTTTAACGTTGAAATAATATAGTTTGTTGTCAATAAGGGCACGTAATCGTTAATTAAATTACAGTAAACACATTAGGGTCCTTTTTGGCCACAAACTATATTATTTTAATTTTAAAATCCCTTTTAAACTTTTGTACCGATTCACCCCTGCATCCCTGTTCACTGCGTTTGACGGTACATATAAATTTATGTATTGAAACGCGCCGCGTCCCGCGCCGCCGCCGCCGCCGCCGCCGACGCCGCCGCGTCGCGCCCGCTGACTTCGTGTCCGTAGCCTTAAAAGTAATATCAAAATCAACGGTATCGGTTTCAAGTTAAGAGTATTTAAAAGCCAGGAAATTAACAAGTTTCAATCCAAAATACTGTTAACTCTCCCTACAGTTGGATTCATTCTAAGTCTAATCGTTACCCATTTTTCATGAAAAGGCCATAACATTATGAAGAAATCGTTATATCTGCCTTTCGCACGATCGCAGTGAGAAGTTGCTACTGATAGCATTTATTTATAAGACTGAAAGCGTTTATGATTTATGCAATAGTGTATCATACAACTTATCGCAAGAATGGACAGTAAATAAAGTATAACTCAAACATTTAATCAAGTGTAACTCAATCAGTCAGCGATGAATGGTTGGCACTCGATGTATCCATCTCGCGCTCATAAACTGTAATGGCGATTTAAGTGTTATTTTCTATTTATGCAGCCGTCAAGGAATTGTACGTTCTAAGGCGCCAGATTTTAGCAGGTCGCAAGAATCCGAATGGATCATCAACTTACGGACATTAATTAAGCAGCGGGGTAATTGCGTATTCATTTTGACAGTTCAATAACATTCATTGTGTTATTACATTGTTGAGCAGACAAATTTTTGGAATATACTTCATATGAAGCAATGTATTAGCAATATCCTTCAAAATGATTCAGATTATGATTGACGTAAAGGGTGCTGGGCAGGGGTAGAACGAGAGCAACATTTGACGACGGATTCCCGATCGTGCGATGATGGTTGCTTTGCGGCGTTGAACTTTCATTATCTTTTTTAAGGTTTCGGTAATACAGTCCAGGTAGCTGCAACTACCTACTGTAAATTCAATGTCATTGCTTATGGTTTCCGCCCAGTTAAGGTAAAAAAAAATCAACTCTCCAAAGGAGTATTTTTAAGTCAAAGTTCACGTTGATAATACAAACAAACAAGGAACATTGGTTTCCATGTTACACAATTAATTATTATATCTTTTATACTTAATTAATGTATTCATTGCATCCTTTTTCATACGAAACTACCTATTGGAAGGGGCGACTAGAATCAGTTCTATTTAATGTAAATTTTGACGTTAAAAAGTGCCTTTTATGTGCCTATATGAAATAAATGCTGTGAATTGACGTGATCAGAGTGGTAACCCCGATAGGCTTCTGTGATAGATACCTGCATCTCAACACGACATGTAAGCCTAGTGTGAATCCGACTTTATACAATATTTATTCGCACGAATTCCTTGAAAACGATATTAGTGTGGTGGGTGGCATAAATACGTACGACATCTTAGTAATCAAAAGCTTGAGAAATGGGTTACGTTTTGCAGGTATCCTTGAATTATAAATATGCTATCATCGCGACAGTCACAGCTACTGAACTTGTTCACAAGACTATCAGAAAAATAATGTAAAACTATTGAGATTTGTTTAGGCAATTCGGTACTTACTATAAATCGTAGAACTAAAAGTGAGTCAGAGTTTGAAGTAAGGTTTATTTGCAGACATTAATATGCGGCTCAAATTTAATAGCAATAAAACAGTTGATACATTTGTTAGATCTACAGCGAATAATGTGCTTAATGATTATTATATGCACATGTCGCAGATGGATTGTAGATTGTAGTTTTAGAAAACCGCTAGTTGTTTTACAAAACAGCTCCGTTATGTAAAACAACTGAACAACGCTCGTCTGGATTGTCATTGCGCTACGTATTACAAAACTGCTACCGACGCGATACCCCCGCCTAAGTACCTACTCATTTTGGGTTTGCGTAATATATTTTTTATTCACTTCCAAATCCTTCTAAATGTTTGACATAAAATGATTTATAATATAATTACAATAAATTGTAGGTTACATTCATTAATTTTATTTCAGATATATTTTCATTTTGTAAATAACGTGAAACCAGAATAATTATTATACCTACATGAATTAATCGATTTTACCATGGCCAGAGGATAAGTATTGCCATACAACGAGGCAATGCCGCCAGTCTCTTGGGTAATTACCTCGACAGCGATGCGGAGGAATATTTCGACGTCATATTTTAGTTTGTTAATAGTTGTAGTTAGGTTAGGATATTGTATTTTTATTTTAATAGTTTTTTTTGTTAATTTAGTATTAGAAGTATTTCCATTTAATAAAAAAAATACATTAAAATATGAACCACGTCGTAGGATGTGATACGTACTTAGTCCAGGTGTAATTATATGTTATGACTAACATATTTATTTTTTGTTCAGGTACAAGAGAGGAGTCCACAGAGCACTTCTGGTGGAAGCACGCCCAACTCTGAACGTGGTGCTTCGCCACGACATGAGACAAAGAAACCAGAATAACCTGACGTCTGAAGACATGAATCATCCTTTTCCATATCTTCGATCGCTAAAGCTAGGACACGCTTCTAAATCAGGTCACTACGACCAGCTTACTTCATAATATTATAATGTTATCTTCTGCCAGTATGTATCACAGTATATACTGTATCGCATAATTAACACGTAGGCGGACGTATCTAAATTTAGCTTTATGTACCTAAAGGTATTTCATCGTTTACTGTTACTAAAATTCATAGTTTATGTCGGAGTTCTCTGTATTAATATTTATCAAAGTATTAACATTAACGAATGAGTTACTGTTTGCTTCGTAAATGTATCGAGAATATAATAGTGGTAGCAAAATTGAACATTGTTTTCTTTTTACAAGCCTTTTTTCTTTAGGAATATCAGTCAGAAACCCTACAGGTTACACAGTTACACTACTGAAATAAACTATACCTACTTAAATACAGTTCAACATCACATTTTATAAATGATTTATTTAAATGTCGTTTCTTTTAATTCAATTGAAAAATTGTTTTTTTTTTAATTCGGCACGGAGATAGTAGATATATGACACGAAGTTTTTTTTTAGTTTTGAAGGTCAAGATTAACCCTAGTTTCTTAATTTCTTATAAAAAAAACATCGATCATTACAGATAATGGACGCTCGCCCAGATAATACGAGTGAATGGACAAAACCACAGGGACTTATTTGTTTACTTTGAAAGTAATTGACTTTTTCTATTGCTTTGCCTTAATGTCCGTGTTTTCCAGGACCTAGATAGAATCTAGAACAGCATTCATTTGAGTTAATAAATACACAATTATTATTAATTAAAGGAGAAAATCTGGCTACGAAAGCTGTAATGAAAATTTCCCAATCGTTGTTATTATATTAAGATCAGTCGATTTCATCATTTAGAAATATATTGGCACTGGTACAAACACAAACAATGTAAATCATCGATAATGCAGTATCAACATAATATCATTGCTATCCGGATAAACGATTAGATTAGACCAGACAGACAAAGAAAGATCAGTCGACACTTTCACATAACTGAGAGGTTGGGACTGGCATCAGTTTGGCACGAAGCCAGAATATAAAACCATTAATTTTTTTAAAACAAGTGATGCAACTGTTTGGAAATGAGGTCGTGTACAGAACTCGAATGATTTAAGATATAGCTAAAAATCAAGATAAAAATTCAAGTTATTGCACTACAAATAATTTATGTTGCCAATCAAAGTGCTCAAACATACGGAAATGGCAAATATTTATCTTATTAATAATACTATCTTTAATGCATAATAATTTATCGCCATTATTATGTTCATATCAAAATGCGGAACGTAGTATCTTCTGGTATTACACTACATATTAATACGGAGTCCTTGGCAATGCCTCTTGAATTTAATTATAGCTACTTACGTATCTGTCAAAATCATATGAAAGTTGGCAAGTAAGCGACAAGACTAGTGTTAAAATTAGCTTTTAACATTGAATTTTTGGATGCCAAATATTTAGGTATTTCTGCTCTCATCCGGTTATGTCCATGTTTTTTTTAAATTCACTGTGTTGTTGAATAGCGTTCCTGAAATAAGAACCATTCTTGACATTGTTTACACGCTAATTATAATATTATGACGATACCGGAAATATGAAATAACGTAAGGGACATTTTGTCGAAAATGAGTTATATATATCATTGGATTCGTAATTTCTTGCTCTATCGATTGGTATATTTAAAATCTCAATATCTCAAAAAAAAATGTCCCTTACATTACATATTTTCCGCAGGTCTAGACCATTTTTTTTACAAAAACTGGCTGTATAGGACGTTTTAAATTAATATTTTTATAAGTAAGTCTCTTTACTCACAGTATTTGGTCTTTACATTAAAAAAAATCGAGAACATTTTACAACAGGTCTTATACATTAGTGTTCCCTGAGTAGGTGCAAATACCATGTCCCTTGCGTTAAATTGTGGCTCGAATTATCTTTTTTTCCGCTTCCGGCTGTCATATAAGTCAGACTTGCGAAAAGTGCTCCAACATTATTTATTCGAAATATCTGATAAATCCATAATTAGTGTCTTAAAATGTTGTTAAACACGAAGATCAGTGTTATGGACTTGCCTTAGTGATATTTGTTTTATTGAAAAGTGCTAGTGAACATTAGAAAATACTAGTGAATGCAGTGTAATTCCAGTTATAACCTAAAAATTGAACTGTCATCAAATCAAAACTCATTAGTGCCAACCTCAAAAAATTAACGCCGCATTCCAGCTCCAATTTGTGCGATACAAATATCTCGAGCATTTCGGGTCTACTCACTTTAGGCTGACAATATTTTAAAACCTGTCAGCAAAATAAAAATCCAGTGAAAATGCTACTCGAGTAAAACAAAATGGCACAAAAGGAAAAACCAATGGTCCAACAAGCCCTTCACAAAGGGCTATTCATCACCCGTCCGCGTACTCTTTCTGACGGAGAACTGAATGTTGGAAGCAATTCAAACATGATTAACAACAGCAGTGATAACCAGCAATGGACCACAGTACCCAACAAAAAACGTCCTCTTGCCAGCCCGGAAAATAACGAAAATCAAAATAAACAATCTAAATTAGATTCATACTGGCTAAGCCAACCAATCGATCTTACAAACAGCTTCACAGGACTAGAGGAAGAGAAAGACCAGAGTCCCAGTGAGAATCAATCTAATTATCAAAAAATACCCAGGCCGCCTCCAATATTCATTGATAAAGTAGGCAACATTAAACCACTAATCAAGTTACTTGACGAACATGCACAAGACAACTATACTGTCAAAGTCTTACGAAATGATCGCGTCAAAATCCAACCAAAAAATTCGGAAGCATATACCAACATTGTTAAACAACTAGAAATCAAAGAAACTGAATTCTATACTTACAAACCTAAGCAAGAAAGAAGTTACAAAGTCATTCTTAAGAAAATTCACCCATCAACTTGTATTGATGACATTAAGGAAGCCCTAGCCGAACGAGGACACATAACTACAAATATCTGGAACATTAAAGACAGAATGACCAAACGTGCCTTGCCACTATTTGTCATTGAATTACAAGTAAACAACAACAATAAGGATATCTATAACATAAAGGACCTTCTTCACTGTTGTGTCGTTTTTGAGGAACCACGACCCAAACGTGAAATCCCACAATGTGCAAACTGCCAAGAATACGGTCATACAAAAAGTTACTGTCGCCGTCGACCGAAGTGTATTAAATGTGCGCAAAACCACCCCTCAGCAGAATGCCCAGTAAAAGGGAGACATGACAATGTAAAGTGTGCTTTATGTGAAGGCAATCACCCGGCCAATTACAAGGGCTGCCAAGTCTATAAAGACCTGCAAAAATTGAAATTCCCACCAATGAGAAAGAAAACATTATCTGAAAAAGTTACTCAATCCGTAACCGATAAAACGCCTACTACCAAACAAGTAACAGATGAACCCAAAATCTCATACCATACAAAAACTAACACTCTACCCACCTACGCTAAAGTCGCAACCGGTTTTGCTGAGACTCAAACAATACAAAAAGAACCAAGCCAGATACACAATACTCCCCATACAGTTGAACTGAAAGAAATGCTTGTAATGATGCAACAAATCATGCAACAACTAAGTGCTATGACAAATCTATTACTTCAGATGATGTCTAATAAACAAAATTCAAACAATTAACAATTGTTCTATGGAATGCCAATGGGCTATCACAACACACCCTAGAGGTGAAAGCTTTCCTTGACTTGCATAAAGTTGATATATTGCTCATTTCTGAAACTCACTTTACCACAAAAAACCATTTCAACATTGCCAACTACAAATTTTACCAAACTATGCATCCAGATGGAACCGCGCACGGTGGCAGTGCTGTGTTGATCAGGGCAAACATCAGGCACTATGAAAAGCAGCCAATCTGCACAGCTATGTTTCAGGCAACAAATCTTGTGATTGAAGATCACCAAAGCCCGCTTATAGTTTCTGCCATCTACAGCCCACCTAAACACAAACCCAATAAGGAGGACTATGTGAAACTATTCTCTACATTTGGAGCTAAGTTTATTGCAGGCGGAGACTTTAATGCCAAGCACACCTTCTGGGGTTCCCGAACTACATCGACTAAGGGTCGCCAAATGTTCCTGGCTGTGGACTCTCTCAATCTCAGACCAATATCTACTGGTGAACCAACTTACTGGCCCACAGACAGAAATAAGATCCCTGATTTGATAGATTTCTTCATCACAAAAAGTATAAACACTCAAAACCTTAAATGTAAAACTAGCTTGGAACTATCGTCTGATCATTCCCCAGTGTTTTTGCACCTAAATCCAGATATTGCACAGACCATCCCGCCATGCCAACTCTGCAATCACAAAACAGACTGGGACAAATTCAAATTCCTTCTGGCTGAAAAAATCAACTTAAAATTACCGTTTTCAAGCGACCAAGACATTGAAGAAGGTGTGGAACATTTTAATAACACCATACAGCAAAGTGCATGGGAAGCTACCCCTACGAACAAAAGTGGTAAAAGCGGCACAGATTGCCCTGCTTCGGTCCAAGAACTGCTTGCTGAGAAACGTGAACTAAGAAGGAACTGGCAAGTGAATAGGTATCCCAGTATCAAGAAAAAACTAAATGCACACATAAAAAAGCTAAAGCAGGCTCTGGAAGAAATTAGAAATGCAGGAATACAGAGACACCTGAAAAACCTGGATGGGACTGCAAGCTCTAACTACTCTCTATGGAAAGCCACACAAAAGCTTAAAAGACCTCAACTGCACCAACCTCCAATCAGAAGGCTTGATGGTACATGGGCATGCAGTGATGCCGAAAAAGCTGAAGTCTTTGCCAGCCATCTTGAAAGTGTCTTTACTCCACACCCTGACGAGGGATCAAATAAATTAGACTATGTCAATAACACACTATTATCTGTTCACCAACTAGACCCACCACTGAGAAAATGTTCTCACAGTGAAGTTAAATATGCCATCAATAAACTGAGAAATCATAAGGCTCCAGGTTACGACCTAATAACCGCGTCCATTCTGAAGCAGTTACCGGAAGTCGCTATAACATTCCTTACTTACCTTTTTAATGCTATACTAAAGCGCACCTATGTCCCCAAACAATGGAAGGTTGCACAGATCATCATGATTTTAAAGCCTGGCAAGTCTGAAAATAACGCTAATTCATATCGCCCTATCAGCCTCCTGCCGATTACTTCAAAGTTGCTGGAAACAATATTTCTAAAGCGACTCATGCCGCTCCTGGCAGAAAGAAACCTGATTCCTGAACACCAATTTGGATTCAGGAAGGGACACGGTACTATAGAGCAGGTACATAGACTGGTGGAAAAAATCAACACTTCATTTGAAAATAAAGAGTACTGCTCTGCGGTCTTTCTGGACATTTCGCAGGCTTTTGATCGTGTATGGCACCAGGGTCTACTGACCAAAATAAAAACCTATCTCCCAACAAATTTCTACCTGTTTCTACGCTCCTACCTTAGCGACAGATTCTTCCTAGTTAAACAGGGAGATGAGGTCACAAATCTGCGTGCGATTCAGGCCGGAGTGCCTCAGGGCAGTGTCTTGGGCCCCATAATTTACCTATTATTTACTGCAGACTTGCCGTTAGATAGAAATGTCCTAACAGGCACTTTTGCTGATGATACGGCCATACTGGCTACTGACGTCTGCCCGAGAAAGGCTTCCGAAAAACTGCAAAACTGCCTCAAGCTGATCTCCGAGTGGCTTAGAGATTGGAAAATAAAAGCCAACGAAACAAAGTCAGTCCAGGTGACTTTCACCACACGCAAAGAAACATGCCCTCCTGTAACCCTAAATGATATAAAAGTACCGCAAGCAGAGGTCACACGATACCTTGGAATATACCTTGACAGACGCCTTACGTGGAGACACCACATATTTACCAAACGCAAAGCCCTTGGGCAAAAACTCCGTAGCTTGCACTGGATGATCAACAGAAACTCCCAAATGTCTCTGGAAAGCAAACTACTCTTATACAAATGTATTCTCAAGCCTATCTGGTGCTATGGTATCCAGCTTTGGGGAACAGCAGCTAACTCCAACATCGAAATCCTTCAGCGGTTCCAATCTAAAACACTGCGGCAGATTGTAAATGCTCCATGGTACGTCACAAATGACAGAATCCATAAGGATTTGGATATAAAAACGGTTAAAGAAGAAGTCAAAGCTGGTATCACAACATACTCCACCCGACTTAAAGTCCATCCAAATAAATTGGCAAGGAGACTAATGACAAACACAATTACCTTCACAAGACTGAAGAGAAGGGCACCCCAAGACCTACTCACAACCAGCATGAAGGAGCTGTAGTATTGATCGGATGGGGCAGAGGCTTCATACCGTGCAAGTTCGGAAACCACCACACACCTACTGCTGAATGTCTCAGGACAGATTGCATTAAAAAGAAGGAGATAAAAAAAAAAAAAAAAAAAAAAAGAATTATCATAATCATATTGACCCATACGTTAATTTTTCAGCATCGAAAATAATTGACCTGTCCTTTACATCTAAAACTTATCTAAACGAATATTATTATACGTCTCTGTCACACGCAAAACAGTGCAACATGTCTGAGCTAGATAGCAATACGGATTTTGTGTTTGATTTTACCTGCGCGGTCGTGACCCTTACTTAGTATTTCGTAACACTGTTTGTGGCATTACACATCTTCATTTAAGTAACACATCATCGTTTTCATTGATCTAACTACAAGTACCTAGTAAAAGTTTTATCTGGATTCTAAACATGAGTGATGAAAAGTTATCTTCACTTCCCTAGCCCGCAGGCAAAAATTTATGAACATTATAGGAATCACATAAACAGGTAATTATTTCTTACTACTTTTGGTAAATTATTGTTTAGTCATAAATGGAGTTCAGTAATTAAAAAAATTGGTCTATTTAGATGGAGTAAAACCTTAAATCCTTGCTGAAGAACTATAGACCCATCTCGCTTCTGAGCCATGTATACAAGCGTTCTCGAGGGTCGTCACAAACCGTCCCGCCAGAATACTTGACGAGTTCCAGCCGCCTGAACAAGCCGGTTTTCGAAAAGGCTTCAGCACCGTAAGCCACATCCATACTGTTCTGCAAATTGAACAGAAGACCGAGGAGTACAATCAGACGCTGTGTATGGCATTTGTGGACTACGAGAAAGCCTTCGACTTCATCGAAATATGGGCAGTTCTGGCCTCTCTGCAACGATGTCGAATTGACTGGCGCTACATCGAAGTGTTGAAATGTTTGTATGACACTGCCACGATGACTGTCCTGATCCAGGATCAGAAAACCAGCCCCATCCAACTGCTCAGAGTGGTGAGACAGGGGGATATTATATCCCCTAAATTGTTTACAAATGCGTTGGAGGACGTCTTCAAGACGCTGGATTGAACTGGACTATCAACGTGAACGGCGAGTACATTTCAGATCTTCGATTTGCCGATGACATCGTCATAATGGCAGAGATGCTGGAACAGCTAAACCAAATGCTGCACAGCCTAAATGTAGCTCCTCGGCGGGATGGCCTCGGCATGAACTTGGACAAGACGAAAGTCATGTACAATTCGCACGTCTTGCCGAGTCCAATCTACATCGAAGGGTCGCTTCTCGAAGTTGTGAAGGATTATGTCTACCTAGGGCAAATATTCCAGCTCGGTAGACACAACTTTGAGAAAGAAGCCGACAGAAGAAGCCGTCAAGTCTTCTCGTCGCCTATCCCGCAGTGTTTGAAGACTATGATCTTCAACCAGTGCGTTCTGCCCGTCATGATATATGGTGCCGAAACGTGGACACTGACGGTCGGGCTGGTCCACAAATTCAAGGTCGCTCAGCGCGCTATGGAGTCTCTTTGAAAGATGAAATCAGGATTGAAAGTTTCCGAAAAAGAACCGGAGTTACCGACATAGCTTGCAGAGTAAACAGTTGCCACCCCACCAGCCCCATTCACACAGTCGGATGGCCATGTTTATCGAAGGACCGATGGCCGGTGGAGCAGACGAGTCCTGAGTGGAGACCGCGTATCGGCAAGCGTAGTGTGGGACGCCCCCCAGCTAGATGGACGGACGACCTAAAAAAGGTGGCTGGAACGGACTGGATGCCGAAGGCGGAAGACAGGGTGTTGTGACGCAGCATGGTCTATGTTCAGCAGTTGACTGTAATAGGCTGAGTTGATTGATTGAGATAGAATAATTCGAATCCTAATAAAAACATACCTTCCAATAGTTAAAATATTGGTAAGTAGGTAGGTCATGTAAAAATTACAACTTATTAAGCAGTTAACGCAGGATGAATAGACAGCATACATGTTATCATTCAAAGGGAGATTAAAAAACTGATGGTTTGGAGACCTTTCCAGTGGCCATCATTTATGGAATCAGCCAGAAAAAGTCCTCTTGCTTATCGAGCAATTATGTTGTACTTAGCATTATTTATGCGAGTTATTTGCGTTTATAAAAGAGGATTAGTGAGTACAAATAAAAGTTTTAATCTATTTTATTCGTTTATTTTTTTATCCTTTTATGTCAGCAACTAGGTTTAAACTATATTGATAGGCGCAGTAGGTCCTGAATGTATTCTATTTTTAAAATTTATTAACAGCATAAGCAATAAAGAGTACACCATTAGAGACCTTTACTTTGAAAAACATTAAATGTTTATTTCCTATAATGTCCCTTACATCAAAAAAAATATTTGTTTATTTCCTATAATGTCCCTTACATCAATGCTGTTAATTTACATCTCAAATTTTGTTAACGTATGTCACCCGTATTCATTATTATTTAACGTAATGCTATCTTTAAAAATATAGGTTTTAATCAATGTTTGCTATTTTAGCTTAAAAGAATGAAGAAATCTAAGAAACTTTGTCCTAGACACTTTTTACATAAAACATATAGTTAAAAAGTTATAATCAGTTTTTGTAAAAAAATATCTTATTTTTGCTCTCCTGTAAACCTTAGTTTTGTCCCTTATGTTATTTCATATTTCCGGTATCGATGAGTACGGGCTTTCTGGAAAATCATTTTTCTTTCTCATTTCGGAGGTATTTCAATTATTCATTATTTTCGGAGTCGTACCTTACAATAAGTAGATCAGAGAGCGTTAGATAAAGTGATATTCCACCAGTGATAACCAATTAATCTCATTCGAGTCTAGATAGTTTACCCATCGTGGGTAAAAGCAATGTAGAGTCAAAGCCAATGTCATGTTTACGTAGTCAGAATAGGTTACCTAAACCTCCTCGTCCTTTTAACCGCTTACGCCGCATTAATCCGACAAATATTTTCGTGTCCATTTCGCTAGTGTCGTATATTTACGACCAAATACTCTGGTATTTGTTCGTTTAATCTGCTTTTTCATTTAATTGCGCTGTATTCTATCAGGTATTTATTTTTCGTTTTTTTTTCACGCACGACGCCTGATATGAAATCGGGCGGTCAAAAGGTAAGACTCGCTCAATGTTATTAGTCTAGTAACAAATAGTAATACGTAAACCTGTATGAAATCGGTATAAAGAAGATAATATTCATGACTGATTTTTATCAATGTGAGGGAAACTGTTTTTGTTTGCGGTGTTAAACAGTAGGTTCCTACCTATTTCCAAAAAAGACACTTTTCGAAAAAAAAAACTTTTTAATGAAGTGAGATTAGACTTATAATGATTAGACAAATTCGTTTTTATTTTCTAAATATGGTAAACTGAAAATAGGTCAGTAGCACACAGCAATAGCACACGGACGGCCGGGATCTTGGTCACTTGACTGATGCTGTTGCTAGCTTCGAAATCAATATAGGTACCATAATTTGCGAATATGTTAAGCTTTTTGAACGAGCGTAAAAGTTGTTGTCAACAATAATTAAGCAGCCGTTAGTAGTAGTGTGTAGGAGTAGGGTGCCAGCTTCCAGCAAGAAGGCCCACGGCCGCAGTCGCGTTGAGATTCCGTCGCGTCGCCACGTAACTCGCCGCCGCCGCTTGCCTGATCGATATTACCGTATTTACTGTACCGTCGCACATGCACGCTTTTTTACATTACTTATTACTTACGTTAAAAAGTTTTATAGCGCGCTTTTTCAATAGGTACACCGTTGTATAAATCACTTTTGGTATTTTATCCAGTTTATGCCTTTGTGACAGCTTTCCGACGTAATGTAAACAATAGACGCTGAAACGTACGAGACCACGTACCAGCTGATTTTTGTGAAAACAGTTGACCGTTCTTGTGAATAACGCGCGGAATTACAATCTCATAATAATATATTTTAGACAAACTATGTATAAAACTTCAGAGCTATTTAAAAATCTCGATTAGTAAATAGGTAAATATAGCGTTTTTGAAACCGATTGACTGATTCGATGAAGTCTTCCAGAGCGTCGGCGGGAATGTTTTATGGTGAGACGAATGATGTTGTAAATATAACGCGAAGGCGACTAAATGGCGTGTGCGCATGGTCTTCGTGTCGTTAATAGATCTTGTGATATATGCTCCCGATTTGAGTGTATAAACGAGCGGATAAACGAAGGCCGCGACTTACGTCGACGAAGCGTCGCTCCGGGGAAGTTGGCAAGGTGCGCGCGCGCTCGTCGTGCGCGTCGTGCGGCGTGACGTGGCGCGTGGGCCCTGACTCGGCCGTGTCTCCGGTCTGCCCCTGTCAGTACAACCTTGCTCGCGCTGAGGACATGTCCGTGTTATGGATTACCAATGCATCGTTGTGTACACCGTCATCAACATCGCGCCCCCGCGGCTTACCGCGCAGGCGACGGAACTCTCAGACGGTTGTGTCACCTGGTTCAAAAATAAGATCAAAAGGTAAGTAGGAAATACCATTAACTGAATTTGACATGATTATTTTGTTATTAAAAGATGAAATACTTAAAATATATGATGTATAATTGGAATCTAACATGTTAAAACTACAACATAAAACGCTTTTTATTTAAATTATAAACGGTTAGAGACAGTATGCAACCTATATAATTTAAAGCCTAATTAATAATTAAGGATAATGATGCCTAGATTTAGCTGCCTACCAACTAGAAT